>BJCM01223870.1:0-41363 GCA_018326385.1 Flaveria bidentis | reverse complement strand
TACACTGACCGAGAGGGCAATGTGATCCCCAACTTGGGTGACACTCTCGGCAGTGCTACGTTTAACAAACTGGATGAGTTGGAAAAGGAGACCGAAAAGAATGAAAGCCAAGCCCAAGCCTTAGACGCTGATGTTGATATCAAGAGGACTGAATGGGTGGCTTGTTTTGCTGAGATTCGAGCATAACGGACTGCACTGAAGCCGAATGTCTACACCAAGCTATACAAAGTCAAGAAACATATAAAGGTGTCAGGCAAGATCATTGCATGGGCGTATTTTGAAGATCTTAACGTATATGCAGCTAAGAGAGAGAAGGGTATTGAGTACTTCAGATTCCCACACGATCTGAAGACTCTCCTTGGTTTTGAGCTCAACCAGTTGGCGCGCCTAAACATGTTATATGCTGATTCGAGGAAAATGTCAGGCTAGTTTGAGGCTACACTAAGGAAAGAAAACCACACAAGGTGGGTAAACTTCAGTCCTCAACAACCGAAGAGGTACATCAGATGGTCTGAAGTGGATCCTACTTCTGGAAAGCCTAAGGTAGTGCTGAAGTGGAATCCTCTGCGTACAATGTCCAACATCCCTCTAAGGGAAATGCCACAGGACTTCACTCCACACATCAAGTGGTTGTATTACTATTGGAGAACAAGTGAAGCGGTCATAGTCTTACAAAAAGAGAGAAAAATGGAAACTATTCGGGTGTTTGACCCTATGTGGCTGACTAACTTGTCTGAAGACGATGTGTATACTTTATACAAGTGGCCACTAGTCTATGACTTGCAAGACATTGTACAAGCCCTCCAGTTCCAGAACGTGATAAGACTCTGTTTCGCATTCGAGATAAATGCCAGAGTAACAAGAGAGGAAAAGCGCAAGAAGTTTGAGGAGCTAATGAAGAATGTTAGAAAATGATGTAATCTAGGTCCAAGGGGGAGTTTGTTGATACATATGTACCTAGTTTAGGAGCTTAATGTAAAATGTCTTTCATGTCTTACATATATGTAATGAATGGGTATGAATGAAATGAAATATGTGATTGATGTTTATATTGTTTAATGTTTCATTGTTTATTGTATCATAACGCATATTGAACTAACTATATAGGTTTGTCGTTGTTTACATAGTTCTTAGTCAAGAATGGTTGAGAAATGTGTTTAAACTTAATTGTATGAAGTATTCATGCGAATGGACCATGCTAATGGACCATACATATGAACACTTCATGCTAATGGACTAGTCGCATGACTGAACCAGGAGACTGGATCAGTCGCACGATTGAGACATAAGATTGGCTCAGTCACACGACTGAACCTTCAGTCATGCGTATGGACCAATCGTATGATTCAGTCGCACGACTGAACCATACTAATGGTTCAGTCGCACGATTGACAAACCCTAACCTATAAATACCACCTAATTCATGGAAAAACGAAATACTTGAAGAATTTCGACTCACATACATACCATAGCCGTCCAGAGACTCTAGAGAACCTGTTCCAACTTCATAGATCGTAGTTGATCTCGTTCTAATCATTCTTAATGTTTCTTTAATCGTTAGATTGATTAGAACTGCGTTCTCACTGATTGGATCACCAATCAAATAGGATTTCGAACTATTTGATTAGGTATAGGCGCATTATCAGTTAGTGCTTCGTACGTACACGGTCCTAACAAAATGCGGATGGACAATGCGAATAGGGTGGTTTAGTCGTACGAATGGATGGGTGTCAGAGTTCAATCGTGCGTAGGGGTTGTGCGATTGAATTCAGTGGTGCGATTGAGCCAACTGTGCAATTGAAGGCTGTTGTTTTTGAAAAATAGAAAGTTTTTGACACTTTGACGCAAAAACATGATTTTTCAAGAACCCTAATCTGCTGTATGCCGAAAAACTTAAACTTTTAGACCTGGAGACGTCAAAAACACTTTATTCTAAAAAAAGGTGACTCTTTTGAATGAAAAACGTGATTTTTACACCGAAAATAATCGAATCACACACAAAATCTAGAGCCAAAGCTCTGATAACACTTGTTAGGGACTGTGTACGTACAAAATACTAACTGATAATGTGTGTATTCCTAATCAAATAGTGCGTAATCCTATTTTATTGGCGATCCAATCAGTGAGAACGCAGTTTCGATCAATCTAAAGATTAATGAAACGTTAAGAACGATTAGAACATGATCAACTACGAACTATGAAGTTGGAACAGGCTCTCTGGAGTCTCTGGACGGCTAGGGTACGAATATGAGTAGAAATTCTTGAAGTGTTATATTTTCCACGAATTAGGTGGTATTTATAGGTTAGGGTTTGTCAATCGTACGACTGAACTATTAGCATGGTATAGTCGTGCGACAGAATCATGCCAGTGATCCATACGCACGACTAAAGGTTCAGTCGTGCGACTGAGTCAATCTTATGTCTCAATCGTGTGACTAATCCAGTCTCCTGGTTCAGTCGTGCGACTGGTCCATTAGCATGAAGTATTCATGCTATGGTCCATTAGCATGGTCCATTCGCATGAAGACTTCATACGATCAAGATTGAACACGTTTCTTAATCATTATTGACTAAGAACTATGTATAATAACCTTAAACCTATATAGTTAGTTCAGTATGCTTTATTACACAATAAACAATGAATCATTAAACATTAAAAGCATCAATCACATAATGCATTTCATTCAACTCATTCATTACATATATGTAAGACATGATAGACAATTTATATTAAGCTCTAAACTAGGTACATATGTATCAACAGAAGGGATTGTAAGAAGCCGAGGGCTGAAGGTTCGGGAGTCATGAAGGTTGGTGGTGAAGGGCAGAAGGTGAGCACCAGAGCGTTCACAATGATGCTGGAGGAGGCTAGGACAGACCCCGATGTTGTGTTAGGTACATTTATAGTAAGCAAACTCTAGCTTCTGTGTTATTTGATTCTAGTACTAGTAAAAGTTTTATTTCTGCTACTTTCTGTGCTAAATTGCCTGTTAGTAGTAAGAATATAGATAAGCCCTTTGATGTAGAAACTGCCATAGGTAAGTCTACCAGGATTGAGATGATAGAAGGTTGTGACGTAAAATTAGAATGTCACAAGTTTCCCATTAGACCATTCGTGATGACCTTAGTCGGGTTCGATGTAGTCCTAGGAATGGATTGGTTGGCGGACTACGAGGTGAACATTGTGTGTCGCAAGAAGATGATTCATTTGATAGCACCTGACAGGAGTTCGGTGACGGTTTATGGTGATCGAGTCATGATGATCCTGAAAGTGATTTCGATGGTGGGAAGGTGCATGAGGCGTGGATGTAGTGCCTACTTGACCTATGTAAAGGATGTGGATACACCAATACCACAATTGTCTGATGTACCAATTGTGTGTGACTTTCTAGACGTGTTTCCCGAAGATTTACCAGGTGTGCCACCGGTCCGTGAGATCGAGTTTCAAATCGATTTGATACCCGGTGCCCAGCCTGTAGCTAAGGCACCGTATCGGTTGGCTCCAACCAAGATGATGGAACTGATGGAGCAACTATAGGATTTGCTTGATAATGGGTTCATTTGACCGAGTATCTCTTCTTGGGGTGCTCTGGTCTTATTCGTGAAGAAAAAAGATGATAGTATGAGGATGTGCATAGACTATCGTTTGCTTAATAAGTTGATAGTGAAGAATCGATACCCCTTACTGAGGATTGACAATCTGTTTGATCAGCTCCAAGTTGCCAGTTGGCTTTCGAGGATAGATCTTTTATCTTGTTACCATCAGTTGAAGGTGAAGGAGCAAGACATTCCTAAAACAGCTTTTCGCACGCAATATGGACACTACGAGTTTCTCGTTATGTCCTTTGGTTTGACCAACGCGCCAGCTGTCTTTATGGACATGATGAATCGAGTATGTTGGCCGATGTTGGATAAATTAGTGATTCTGTTCATTGATGATATTCTGATTTATTCGAAGAGCAAGAAAGAGCATGTCTGTCACATTCAAGAGGTTTTTGAGACTTTGATAAGGGAGAAGTTATTTACTAAGTTCTCCAAGTGCGCGTTCTGGTTGCGTAAAGTTCAGGTTTTGGTTCATGTTGTGAATCCCGAGGGGATTATGGTGGACCGGACAAAGGTGGAGGCGGTGATGCAATGGAAGTCTCCAAAGATGCCATCCGAGATTCGTAGTTTCTTGGGTTTGGTGGGCTATTATAGGAGATTCATCCAAGACTTCTCTAAGATAGTTTCTCCATTAAATAAGTTGACTGCAAGGATGTAAAGTTTGTATGGGGTCAAGCTCAATAGAAGGCTTTTGAGGAGTTAAAGGCGAGGTTGACTCAAACTCCTATCTTGTCGTTACCCGATGGAAGCGAAGATGTGGTGGTTTATTCAGATGCTTCTTACTCGAGATTGGGATGTGTCTTGATGTAGCAAGGAAAGGTTGTAGCCTACGCATCTCGATAGTTGAAAGTTCATGAGGTTAATTATCCTACTCATGACTTGGAGCTAGCAGTTGTGGTCTTCACGTTAAAGATTTGGAGGCACTACTTGAATTGAATGAAGTGCACCATATTCACAGACCACAAGACTTGAAGTACTTCTTCGATCAGAATGACTTGAACATGAGGCATAGGAAATGGTTGGAGCTCATAAAACATTATGATTGCGAGATCCATTACCATCCGGGCAAAGCCAGCGGATGCCCTTAGCCGAAAGGAGAGACCCGAACCAATTCCGCTAAAGGCTTATCAGTTGGTTATGACCTCTAATGTGATGACACAAGTCAAGAAGTTTCAAGATGAGGCATTAAAGGAAGATCATCTTAACTCTGAAAGAATGAAAGGTCTGGTCGCGTAGTTGGGTGAAAACACGCTCAGTGTTAGGACCCGATTCGGACGAATGTGGATTCCTCGTTTTGGGGATCTACGAATGAAGATTATGGATGTGGCTCATAAGACTCGATACTCCATCCATCCGGGTGCCACAAAGATATACCAAGACATGAAAAAGAATTATTTGTGGCCGGGTATGAAACGCGATGTAGCAGAGTATGTGAGGAAGTGCCTACTTGTTTACAAGTGAAGGTCGAGCATCAGAAGCGATATGGGAAGATCCAACTGTTGGATATACAAGAGTGGAAGTGGGAGCAAATCACCATGGACTTTATTACAAAGCTACTGCGTACCGTTGAGGATATGATGCTATGTGGGTGATAGTTGATCATTTGACGAAGAATGTTCACTTCCTACCAATCCGCGAGACAAATTCATTCGAGAGGTTGGCAGATCTATTCATCAAGGAGATTGTGACTCGTCATGGTGTGCTGGTGTCTATTGTGTCTGATCGTGACACCTGGTTTACATCTAAATTTTGAAACAAATTCCATGATGCGATGTGGACGAGGTTACATATTAGCACGACTTATCATCCTCAGACGAATGGTTAGTCGGAGACGACGATCAAGAAACTAGAAGATATGCTTCGAGCATGTGTCATTGATTTTAGAGGAAGTTGGGATGACTACTTACCGTTAGCTAAGTTCTCATATAACAATAGTTATCATGCCAGCATTTGTATGCCCCCTTATGAGATGCTATACGGTAGGAGATGTAGAACACCCGTTTATTAGGGTGATATTTGTTTGAAAGAGCCGGGAAGTATAAAGGTGATTGAGGCTATGACTAAGAAGCTTAGAAAGATCAAAGCTTTCATGAAGGCAACCAAAGATAAGAGTTATTATGGTGATAGAGTTATGTTGAAAGTCTCGCCTTGGAAAGGTGTCATTCAGTTTAGAACGCGGGGCAAGTTAAACCCAAGGTACATAGGGCCTTTCTGAATCATTGCTTGAGTAGGAGAGGTGGCCTATAGATTGAAGCTACCAGATGAGTCAAGGGGAATTCACCCGACATTCCATATATCTCATTTTCAAAAGTGTTTAGCTAACGAGGATATGGTTGTACCACTAGAGGATATCGAGGTAGATGAAAGGCTCAATTATATGGACCAACCAGTGGCGATTATTGATCGTAAGGAGAAACAATTAATGAATAAATTAGTTCCCTTTGTGCGTGTATAGTGGAAGCATAGGAATGGATCCGAGTTGACGTGGTAGACTAAAGAGGAGATGAGGCAGCATTACCCATGTTTGTTCAAGGAATAATAGGTTTTGAGGACAAAACCAACATAAAGGGGTGGACTTGTAACACCCGGTTATTTTTAAAGGTTATGAAAGAAAGAATAAAAGTGAAGGAAAAGAAAGAAAGGCTATAAAACCCAAGTTAAAGGGGGTAAAAGTGTCAAAAGGAAAAAATGTTTAAAAAGGTTGCTGAATAAAGCAACATGGCCGCCCATGTTGCCTACTCATATCACTCATTTGGATTTTTATAGAGAGAGAAAGAAAGAGCTGAAAACTCTCAGGTATTTGAAGAACAAGAAGAAAAATTCGAATTCAAGGGAAGAATTCTTGGATTTGTGATGTTCTTAACTGGCCTTAGCCTCGGTTATAGGCTTATATGTGTTTGTGTGTTCGGTTGTGTGTGTTTGATGGGTTTCTAGGTGGTAGAAATCAATTGCATTCGGGTTTTGAAGGAAGTCGGACCCAAGAGCTGCTATGGTGAGTTCTAAAACTCCATTTTTACTTGTTTTAAACTGATTTGGGGCTCGAAATGCATGTATGAACATTTTTATAATAGTGGGGTTTTCACCCGTATGTATGTGTATGTGTTTGCGGGTGGGGTTTGTTTTTGGGTGTGTTTATGGTTATGATGATGTTATGAATGTGTTTCTATGGCTTAGAATTTAAGATTTAAGCATAGAACATGTTAGATGATGATTGGGGACTGAATTTAGTTATTTACGTGTGACTTAGACAGCCCATACGCCCAAATAGTGGCTCATGCGGCCAACGATATAAACTGCCTAATTGTTCCAATGCACCCAAAACGTCATGCACCCAAATAGAATCCATGCTCCTGGAAAAGGCTGAATTTGGCTGTGTCCAAACGCCTAGAAAACCCATGCGCATAGGTACTCATGCGCCTGCATAGTGTCCATGCGCCTAGAATTTGTCCAGAATGACTAACTGTTGCCCATGCGCCCCAATAGTGCCAATGCACCCAGAAGTTCCCCATGCGCCTAACTGTTCCCCATGCGCATGAAAGCCATGTGCTTGCATAGTGCACATGCGCCTAAGACTTAGAATTATTTTCTGTTTTTTGGGGAAAAAGTGATGTAGGCTTTGACTTGAGATGTTCCCGGGGGTGAAGTAAATTGACTTTTGATGATGTATGGGGTATGTTAAGGTAGCCATGCTGATTGTTATGTCATGTATGATGGTGCCTTTTATGGTAATGTTTTTTATGTGGATGTTCATGTTTATGTTCCTTGTTGTGTATGTTTATTTTCCATGGATTTATGTTGAATGTTGATGAATGAAATGAAAAGTATTATGTAACGTAAAGTGGAAGATAATGAAAAAAGGAACGTAATGAAAGAATGCATGCAATAATGAATGAATGAAAGTAAGAAAGTCTTGCAAGCAAAGTCTGAAGGTTCACACCCAATGAAGGGTGTTAGCTCAACTGTGTGCGGGTTAGCTACCCCCGAAGGATGCATACTAGGGTCTAATCCTTGTGATTGATAATATGTATGGGATCCTTGCCTCTTACCTTAGATATTGGAGTCAGCTTCGTGCATAATGTTCGAGGTCAATGAAAGACCTCAGGCCTAGTAACCAGTTTCGTGCACAATGTTCGGGGTATAGCATATGACATTGGTCCGGAATGAAAGAAAAATGATAGTGATGAATGTATGATACTATAGTAAGTTTCGTGCATAATGTTCGATGTCTATGAAAGATCTTAGGCCCAGTAACCAGCTTCGTGCACAATGTTCGGGGTATTGTACATGTCATCAGAAAATAACGAATGTACGAAAGATAAGTAAGAAAGTTATGAATGAAAGTGAAAGATAATGATGTACGATGAATGAACGAAAGTTAATGAACAAATGATGAAGATAATAATGATATCATCTATGTGTACGTATGATGTGTGATCATGTACGAAAGTAAAGAACGGTTTTGAACGAAAATAAAGTATGTTTTATTTTAAGACTAGAACTCACTCAACAACGCTGACGTTATGTGTTTCCATTTGGTAGGTGATTGTTGTTGAGGATGGCACGGGACGGCTACTTGGCTCATTTTGGATGACATCCATTTTGTATATTGTTTTTGTGTTGTAATGCAACAAGTTATTTTGTAATTTGTCAACGATGTATTATTTTGTAAAAGCGATTATTATAATGAAATGAAATGGTTGTTTAAATGTTTCCGCTACAATGTTTTATTAAAATAAATGTTTTATGTGCGATGGTTGACCAACTGTGAGCGTCCCGGGAACGAAGCCTTACACACTTGTAATGGTGCTACGCTTGACAAAGAAGAATTTCTATTTCTAATTGGGTATCATTCTGAGTGGTTTTTTCAATAAAGTGTGACTAACCAAATCTGATTTGAAACAAAAAAAACTGGATGAACAGTGGCTTCTAAGGTTGTAGACATGAGCTAACTTGAATGCTAGTTAGATTTTTTTAATATATGTAAGTAGCAATCATTTCAAAACCTATATTTTAATTTTCTCTGTAACACTTAGTATCATGTTATTCCTCTCATTTTGTATAATCTACTAAAATTACTAAGAAAAATTTGAGGCAGAGTGACGATTAGCCACATACCAAGATTTTATGCTGGAAATCTCTATAAATCAAGAGCTTTCTGTAATCAGTTGTGTCATTTATTTACTTTTATTATCATATTTGTTACATAAATCAATCAAGCATATCACCTCACATATGAATTTTATCATAACGTTATTCTTGTTATTTTTTTCTTAATTTAAATGACCATTGTGAACCCACAAATTTTAGCAAAATGACCGCGTTAATTAAACTGGAGAATAAAAGAATCAAAATTACGTACTTAGTGGTTTGGAACTCCAATTTCATGAAAGACTACGTAAATTTCAAAAAGAAATTTTAGGTTTCTTGACCAATATCAGATTAAAAAATCTGCTTTTATAACCTTTCTTATACACCAACAAAAGAAAGTTAGCAGTTTGTACACAAGGTAAACCTTTCAACTTACTAAAAAAAAGTCACTTAACGAATATGAAAAATCTGATATTCTTGTTGAATGACATTAATACAAGTAGAATCCAACCATTCAGCTTCATGTAAACACCCTTTCAACACTTTATTACTTGATACCTCATTTATATTCTAGGTGCACGGTAAAGCTAAATTATTTTTTAATAGATTTCAATACATTAAACTTTCAACTCTTTTTAAATTTTAAATTTTAAAGTTCAAATCGTTTTCCTTCAAACTCCTTTGTCGAATTCCAGTTCCATAAAAAGTAATGTCACACCCAAACAATGGATGAAGGAAGCTTTATCTCTCTGATGTTTGATAGCTGCCAGTCACTTGTTTATTACTTTTAAAATTTATGTTCTTTCAAACATAAAATATAATAGTTATTCAATGAGTTGCATCATGAGACTTGGTTAAATGTTGGTTTCGCTCCTTTAGTTTTAGCAATTGGAAAAATAACATCAAGGAAACGAAAAGAGTACAAAGAAAGTAAAATTGTATGTTTTGGAATATGATTATTGTAAAACACAAAGACAGCAAGTAGTTTTTATAGGTAATAAGAAACATGACAAGATCCTGAACATATACCATGCAACTCTAAAATGCATTCCTTATTTACATCAGTTTAAACTTTTACAACCTTTCATTAATAAACATATTACATGTTAGTTTCCAAGTACAACTTTTCTAGAGGGCTTGAACATACAACTAGTTATGACGAGAGCTTCCATGCTTTTCCTCCTTTCATATTATATTTCTTTAGCCTACCGAATATCATAACAACAATTAGAACAAGTTTCCCCTCGTCACTCCACTTCCCGGCAAACCCATACCACTTGTTTTGACAAGTTCCGTTTTGTTTCAATCGACGATCACAACTATAGCCTGTTGAGAATCCAACGTTTCCGTATGCACTGCAATATGTTATGGTCCCCAGTTATTTTTTAATGTTGTTTAGATAATTAGTAGTCACTTGTGGACAATACAACAAATGAATTGTCCCCATAACATGTTTAGCTTTTATATTCTGTAATTTAACATTGTACAAATAAATAAACGCAAAAAAACGAAAATATCTCTTTGAAAATAACCTTCTTTTAAATTTCTATTTGACTTTTCACTATCATATAATCTCTCCCCAATAGAGATGACGGTACGTACTTGTAGTAGTGCAATCAAAATCGCCGATATTTTGTATTAAAACCAACTTTATTGACCGGGGATGGAGGTGCCTCTATACATTTTGTATATAAAATAAGTTCCTAAAGGTGAATAGAATCGTTAGAAGTCAAATAGAATCAGAGGCTCTACTATAATGGTGAAGCTTCTAGAGTCGCGTCTCGCTTTTTGAACTTCTTTTAAGATTTAAAACTTAGAGGTATGGACGATCGCGTCTCGCTTTTTAAACTTCTATTGTAGAGTCGCGTCTCGCTTTTTGAACGACCATTCATATTTGGACATTTTGAGGTAGATTTCAGTTAAAAATAACAAATTTAAAAGAAAAACATAATCAAAATAATATTTTAAAGGAAAAAACTTGACTATTACGTAGCCAAAATATATTTAAAGTGTGTGATAGTAAAGCAAATTATATAGTATTTGTGCAATATATGTACAGTGACACATCTTAAGCAAGAATAATTTGTGCAATATTGTACGGTGACAAATCTTAAGCAAGAATAATTTGTGCAATGCATATGTACAGTGACACAAGAATTAGGATATTAATTTATATGCTCTATCTTTTTTCATGATTTAAGCATATTATTTTGTGGTGGATGTTGGATTCTGGTTTCCTTATATTCTATGTGGTATATTGATTGAACATAGTTATTCTTATTTTTTAAAAGAGGAAAGAAAATTGTTCGATAAGACCAATATCTAGAATTAAACCCATTTTGTCCCTTCAGAATATTAAGTGGAAGCATCAATCATTTTAGGATCGGATATAATATTAGTGTATTTTTTATCATACCTTTAATATATACTTTTAAACATACATATTTTTTTTGAAACTAATTAAAACATTCAATCGTTAATATTAACACTATAAATGACACTTCATAAAATTTCGTTTAGTAAACTGTCCTTAACTTAACAAAGGAACACGGTATGTTACAATACTTAAGATAAATGATCGTTATTTATTTTGCTGTTTACTTCCTTCAGATATGCAAATTATGATTTATGTGGAATTTGGTTTTATAAAAGAATTATTGTTTTTTCAGTTGGATGCTAAATTTCTTGTCCAAAGTCATATTTTTTATTATGAGCAAGAGGCAAATCATTTTTACAACATTAACTTATGTGCATGCATGCAATTTTATAAATACTAGGGGTACGTAATTAGGTTTCATACCTAACAACTTCAACTACAATGTTCAAAACATTGAAGTTGAGGGGATCGTTAACCATCTGTTTCCTCTCGGTTATGCAAACAAGTATGATGAAGATCACTATATATGTTTGTTGTGAGAAGATTAAGTTCTCCATGAGTTTTCTACTTCTTTTGTTTTGCTGCTTACAATTCTCTTCAGCTACCGGTAAAAATGAGGTATATGGTGGAAGATACCTGCAAATTTATAATTTGATATCTAAACTGGAGTATTTTAATGAAACCCATATGATATCATGAAGGAGAAAGAGAGACTAACATCATTAGGACAAACAACACCAATACCGCACCACTAACAGTGGAGAGATCGACGATTGATTCACCAGCATGTCGTGTGTTCACCGTCTGAAACAAAATCCCAACAAGTTTTTGATACGTGTTTAGGCCACTCAAAGATTGTGAACTCCACTCCATTGATGAAAACAAAATAAACTGAACTGCGATAAAAACTAACACGGTAATCAAAAGTAGGCATGAGTAGAGGTAAGGAAGCAGATGATGATACCCTATGCCACTAGAGTTGTTTAACAAGTATCTAGCTTCAGATTTCTTAACGAATTTTCCTGTGGTCCAAATCGAAAATCGCAAACAGGAAGGGTACAAAGTATTTCCTAATAGGGCTTGAGAGATGAGGATTAACAACAAACCCGAGTTTTGTCTAAAGATTAACATGTTTTCATTGGTTGGAACGAACCCGCAGTTCACAAAGGTTGAAACCACCGTGAAGACCGAGAAAGTGAGAGGGTGCAGACCCTTGTGGTTGAGTACATTTTGAGCACTTGATATCACATTTATGTAAATCAAAACAGAGACCACACCCAAAAACTGGACAAAAACCAGGTAAAAGAACACAACAACACCCAAAAACTTTAATGATTTGTATTTCAAATCTTCCGTATAGTTCTCAGTTGTTAAATAAGTATCACTAGATGAGTTATCAGATTTGGGATTTCTAAATTCAATGATTTTTATGTTATGGAGCTCGATTTTACTCAAAAAACTGCATTTTGTGTCGCGATAGCATGTAGAAGAATCAACGGTATTACTATCTTTCGGAGAAACATTTGCGAAGAACATACTGATATAGTGTGATACCATAGAAGTGAACACCTCACCACCAATGAACATGAGAATCGTCAAAATGACTAGTTGGGTGTTGGAAAAAGACTCCATTTCCACAGTAGACATGCTCGAAACGGTAAATGCAGAGACAGCGGTAAAGAATAAGTCCAATTTTCTTGCGGTGAAAGTGATGGTTCTTCCATCCAATGATTGGAGAATGAAAAACCCTAAGGATGAAATAAACAGAAAATAGAACAACTCCAATGAAAATTTGTTTACACGGGGATGAAACCATGTAAATTGACACAAACGTGAAGTATTGAAAAATGTTTTCATTGTTGTTCTTCTATTTAAAAGGAAGATTTTATTTGTGGAAATTGATGACAGAATACTGGATGTTTGGAGGTTTATATAAGCCAACGGAAGCATGCATTTAGTATTATTAGTAGGGTCATTCTACTTGTATTATACTAGAGCACTTGCAATATTTTAAAAGCCAGGGATATATTCCACTACGTTAGCCCTTGACTGTTTTTCTCTAGTGTGTTATTCTAACGCAAACATAAGTTATATAAAATCAGTTGTATAAAAGATTAATGTAGATATATATTTATAACTTGAGTGAACTGAGAATTTACAATTATTATGTGTATGGACAAATTTATTTACTAAAAACTAATTACTTTCAACAATATGCATCTGTTGAGTTGGAAATTCCCTAGTGAAAGCGGTAGCCTTTGAAAATCTCTGGTGATCCTACATCAGATAACACATCATTTGTATAGAACTTAAAAGGATGTTATCAAGAGATCACCAACAGGACTCACCAATAGATTACTCACAAGGTCTGTTGACACTTCATACGCTATGTCACCAACTCATCATGAACTCTTATTAACGAAATATTATATTGATGATATAGTCGTTTAATTAAAAAGATAAATATAAAAACATTAGAGTATAATATCATTTTCGTCCCTGACGTTTTTTTTTTGAATTTTTCATTTCAATTTAAACACTTTTTTTGTCATTTTCAATCACTATAATAGAATTAAAATTGCTACAAATTTTATTTCACAAAAATCCTGTATGGAATAGGCATCAGGTGGTATAACGTATTAGGACAAATAAAATAGGATCAAAATGTGTTTTATAAATTTTAGAGAGATAAATTGTATTTAATCTCATTCTATTTGATAACCCATTACTAATTGTATTTATTAATTAAGAATAAAGTCAACACAAATGAAAAATTAGAACAAAACTCACTCAACTTAAGTTTCATTAAATTTTATTGTAAATTAAAATGAAATTCTTAAATCTTACGATACAACTGATTAGTGATCGAAATTTCGGATTTGGGATTTTTGGAGAAACTTTGATGTTCACATCATGTCAGTTCCGGTCGTACAAAACAAATAAACTTGATATATACATAATGTATAATATAATAAGATAACTAATAAAACTAAAATAACATTTCAATAGATAATATTAATTATAAAAAATAGATAACTAAATAAAAAACAACAAATAATTACTTTGTTTCGCCTCTTTGCTTATCATTTATTAGAAAAATATAGCGTATGATATTATCTACAACAGTGAGAAGATATTTCTTTAATACCATCAGTTATATCACTACTACAGTTGATTGTAAATCAAGCAATAATATCAAAGAACAATATGTTGTATCCCGATTATAATCACATACAAAAAACTTATTAAGATTTTAAAAAATGTGAGAAAATATTTCCAAAAAAAAGTTCTTTTTGTTAAAATGATTAAAATGTATTAAATATATGTAATTGATCATTAGATATTCGTAATTACAGATGTATGAATAATATAATGGAATTAGAGATAGAAATATGATTTATTTATTGGTATTTACTATACTAAAAATGATATTTTATAAAAAATTTATGAATGTTTTACTAATTTGAGGGGAATCCTTTTTTGAGGCCAACTACATACTTTGTCTTTTAGACTTATGAAATTATATATATACTCAAAGCATCCTTAAAAACATTAAACTTTATACAGTAAAATTTATGTTTTGAAATAATATGTAATCTCTTTTGGTGCATATAACGATATATGTAATTCTTCCACTCTAATGATAAAAAATGAGTAACTTAACATATTTAACCCTATTATTAAAGTCAAATGTCCATGACATTTGTTATGATTCTATAAATTTAAATTTTGAGTAGTAGAGTTTATTGGTTAACAAAATAAAAAAAATAGTTAGTAATAAATTCATATCCAGAATCAATATTTGTTTTATGTTTATAATTAAAATAAGGGAGACAATTTATCTAAGTAAGAGGGTCGTGGGGTGATGTGTCATACCCTCATTTATAACAGAAATAAGAGGATGTAATAGACGGGATCGTCATAACACATTGTTAATTAATAGAGAAGCATTAAATGATGAAAAGTCAACGTGTCATGACGTCACCGGACACAAATGGAGATTTGTGTCGTAATTATTCCATTTCACGACAAACGTAGCCAAAAAGGTCAAGAGAAGTGTAAATCCCACAACCCGGGAGCAAGTGAACTAAACATGAGTAACAAAGGAAATACCAACATAATTTTCAAAGACCGCCAATAAATTCAAATAATGCAAATCCTAGGGTCGTCGCTAAGCCATAATCCCTAGCAATCCTCAATGATTGTTAGTTGAAAAAATATGCTCGAAAATGTTAACATATTGTTGGTGAGTTCATAGGTTTAAATAATAAACAAAACTTGATGTTATGTAAAAGTTTGGTTGGATATGAGTACATATAGTTATAAGCAAATAATATCATATGTAAACATGAGCATCACAACTAAACCTACGACGTACACATAGATCTTATCAGAACATATTCACCCTAAGGCTCATTTCTGGCCACTGTCAGTCCCAACTAGTATACTAACAAACAAGGGTGGGGGTGTTAGCCCAATAGTACTATTAATACATGTCCATCGGTTCCAACACCACTGTTAAATAGTTATGAATAAAGAACCACACAAATAACTCATGAATGTACCAGATATATACTTACAAAATAGTAAACACAACAGTCCCTAAAATTGAATAGTTCACATCATAAAAAGGGTGACTTACTTTTCCCCCAAATTTATAAATATTTAAAATAAAAACAAGGCCGCGAAACTCACCTTGTCATGAAACGAAAAACAAGGCGATAAAAGGCTTCTGACACACGCCCAAATGAAAGCAATCAAACACCTATAATAATAAATAATAATAGAACTTGAATCACGTCTAAAGTATGTTATAATATTTTAGGTCTACCTCAGGTCGGTTTGGGCTCGGGGTGCGGCATCACTCAAAAGGATTTTTATATATATTTATTTATGTATTCATAATATATATATTGTTGGATCAAGAAGAAGGCTGGTACAACCAAAACCGAACACTTAGACAAATTTTGATACAACTTACAAAAGACTTCCGAAGCTAAGTATGGAACTTCCGAAGGATATGGAGTTCTTCCGAATATAAATAGCAAGATCAACTTCAGAATGAAAATCTCCATCTTTCGAAGACAAAGTCTTCTCTTCCGAAGTTCAAGACTTAGAAGAAATAAAAATTGACTTACGAAATAGAAGTCCCCAAGCCATGGAAGAAGCAGCCTCTTCCAAAGTATAAAAGGCTTTGGAAGAACTTGTTCTTCTAAAGCCATTTAACCTTAGGAAGATGCTGTTAATGAACTAGTGGACATAAGTATGGTTTCTACCACTCCGATGCAGACCTCTAATACTGCAAGGCAATTCCGAAAAGGCCATGTAGTTGACCATACTTTATTCCACTGTTCACCTTTGTATGTTAGTACAAGTTACCAACTTTAGTCGGTGACAAAAGGTAAATCATGGACATGTCATGACTACCACATATTAGATAAGACATTATCTAAGATACCTAAAACTATAGCTTTGTAGTATTTGTTTTAGTTAGAGGATTCCAGCTCGTATCAAAGTATATGTGACTGTAGATAGTAGTATATATAGTTTCTCATTGTAACTCTTGTAGTAAGCTTGTAAGAGTCTTGTAAGCTTTTAGTTGCGAAATAATATATACATGTATCTTGAAATTACTCTCTTGTGCTTCTCTCTTGTGTTACTTAGTATATTATAATAAACTCTTAAAAGATATTTGCTTCTTGAGTGTTTGTTAGTGTGTTTGAGAGAAAATACTTGTGTTGAGTATAAAAACCGATCCTGCAATTGGTATCAAAGCTTCTTATGCTCTTGATTGTGTGATCTAATCATCCTACTCAACCTCTTGTTTACTCACACTTTTACTACACTCTAAACATGGCCTTGAACCAGAAATATGAATGTGAAATGGGGATGATGTCTAAAGCACCCATCCTCACATTAGAGAACTTCAGACAATGGAATAGACGTATAGAAGGGTCCATCAGATATCAAGATAGCCGCATGTGGAAATCCATTGCCCAAGGTCCCTACAAGCCAAAGGTGGCTTCATCTTCTGGTGGTGGTGCCATGATAGAGAAGGTAGTGGAGGACTACTCTGAAGAAGACCTCAAGTGGATAGACATTGATGAAAAGGAAATGACACTCCTGATGACAACAATTCCCAACTCCATTATGGTGGGGTTTGAAAATTGCATAACTGCTAAAGGATTGTTTGATGCCTTAAACTTGATGTACTCCAACTCCAACAACTTAAAGAAAGATTCCCTAAAGCAGCAATTTGAGAACTTCACTCTTATTGCTGGAGAGACCTTGCATCAACAATACTTCAGGTACGTGAATCTTATCTCTTCCCTTCAGTCTATGGGAATAGATCCTAGATTGAGAGACCTCTCAAGGAAATTCATAAGTGCACTTCCCAACGAGTGGACGTTCCACTATGTCTCCATCAAGAGAACAGAGAACCTGAACACACTCACTATGACTGAGCAATACCATATTCTTCATGGATACCATGTAGAGATGGTAAACAAGAGTGGTCGTCAAGGAAGCAGATCTTCAAGCATTTCCTCAAGCAACGCTCTCATGGTTGCTGAAGGCTCAAGGCCCCCTCAACCTTAGCAGTACCTTTTGTACTCACAGCAGCCATCCAATTCTTTTGAACCTTACATAACATTCTTTGAGACCCCAAGGTCTCAATAAGCTCAGCCCAGACCCTTCAGGATAGCTATGTTTTTGTCTCAGGGAGTGGACATTCTAATAATTTTCAATGCTGCTTTGAAGATCTAGAGTGTTTTAGTTCGAATGAGGTGGAATACATGAACATAGTCCAACAAATGGCTCTCCTACCCTACAGGGCAAAGAAGTTCTTTAAGAGAACTGGAGGCCAGTTCCCTCAGAACCCAACAAGCAGCAAGTTTGGGTTTGACAAAGCAAAGGCCAAGTTTATAATTGTAACTAGCTGGGTCATTTTGCTAGGGCATGCAAGGCTCCCAAATCGAACCCGGGATCTGCTCATGCCTCCTCACGTCCTTCCACACCAAAAGTTGTTGGAAAATCAACTTAAACTACTAATATGGCACAAGAAGTTGATTGGAGCTTTATGGTCCAAGATGTCACCCTTGCACAAGCACTCATGGCTGGAACAGACAACTCTAAGGTATATGATCATCTCTGTACTCTAGCATGTATTTCCAAGGTTAAAATGTACTAGGACTATAACATGGAAATTAAATCCAATATTGAGTCCTTAAACATCTTAAAAGTTGATTTTAAAAGGGTTGAATCTGAATATCAACATAAAATTGAGGAGTTAGAGAAAACAGTTTCCTCTTTAAAACATGAGCACACTAATTACATGACTCAAATCAAGGATTTAATATCAAAGTTAATTGAGGTTCAAGCCAAGCTAGAAATAACTGACGCTCAAGGTAGGAAGCATGCTATTTCTAAGCAAAACTTCCAAGCTATTATTGTATCATCCTCCCAATGGGAAAATTTCTTATCAAAATAAAGGAGGGTTGGGGACCAATGATATTGCTCCACCACACATTTAAGAATCCATAAAATAACCAAGGTGTGGTACTGAAGAGCAAGAGGTTCCATCTGCTGACCCATCTTCACTTGAGTTGAAGAATAATGAAATAATGGTGACCATCACAGGGAAGGAACAAGTAAATCAACCCATTTCTACTTGTTATGATCAACCCCTATCCATCAAAGCTATAAGAAACTGGGCAAAAGTAGCCTGAAGAATCGCCAAAAAGTAGCTGAATCTAAGCTGAAATTGACCCAAAGCAAAAGGGTGTTTTCATTTCAGCTGGATTGCAGGTGGTTGGCATTTCTGATTCAGGAAAGGAGTGTAGTACTAGCACTTCTATCATGCCAAAGGAACAGAAGTCAAAGGGGAAGGCTACAGAGGAAGATAAGAAGATGAAGAAGCCTCAGCTATCAAAATCCTCAAAGATTAACCTTGCATGCATAATGTGTGGTCTACAAACCACTTGGCTAAAGATTGTTACTACAATCCAACAAGCACACATTATGCAAATAATGTTAAAATGGAAGCAACTAAGGAAGGATTCACTTTTGGACATTATCACATGGTTCAAGTGATGAGAAAAGGAGAGCTAGTTTCTGGAGCTAAGTTGCTTTCGGAAGAAACTCATTCTTCCGAAGGGAAAGTGGCTTCGGATGTTAAACCAAGTAAAGGTCAAAAGAACAAAAGAGCCTCCTCAAAATCTTCCAAGAAGAAGGTTGCTTCGAATGTGAAGGTTATGAACTCTTTTTCTGAAAACAAAGAAGCTTTAGAAGAAGTTCATGCTGATAATGCTTCAACAAGGTCATTAAAATTGACCAACCATGAGATGGAATAGAAGATTAGACAAGATGCTACAGCCACACCTTCCTCTTCAAAGACATCAATTGAAACCTCTAACATTCATTTTGGTTCAATTATGTCATCATCAATGGAAGAATCCACGACCAGTAAGGCCTAGGTTTCCAATAAAAACTAACTTTTCACCTTATGTGCATGGACATTCACAAGAAAATAACAATAATATCTGGATAGTGGACAGTGAATGATTTAGGCATATGACTAGGAATAGATCTCTACTTCAACAATTTCAACATTTTGATGGAGTTTCTATTCAGTTTGGAGGTGAGACCGGAGGATACATTTTAGGAAGAGGAAGTGTATCCAATGGCTTGGTAAGAGTCGATAAAGTAAATTTTGTCAAGCAGCTTGAGCATAATCTCCTAAGTGTTTCTCAATTTTGTGATCAAAAGCATCAAATGCTTTTCACAGAACATGAGTATATTATCCTCAAACCTGGGATGACAATTGCTAAGGAATTGGTGTTTCTTAGATCTCCTAGATATGAACACTACTTCCCTATTGGATGAAGTTTCATGATTTGTTTCCAAAGCTGATGGTGATGAGTCTGCCTTATGGCATAAACATATGTGCCATCTAAATTTTAAAACCATGAACAAATTGGTTAAAAATAACTTGGTACATGGCGTGCCCAAAAAGGAACTTTTCTATAGAGATAACTATGTGGCTTGCCTGAAAAGAAAACTACATAGAGTCTCTCATGAATCCAAAGAGGTTAACACTATCACCCACCCATTCCACTTATTGCTCATGGATTTATTTGGTCCAACAAGTATAATGAGAATTAGAAGGAAATCATATTACCTTGTGATAGTTGATGATTTTACAAGATTTACATTGGTTTTCTTTTTAAGAACTAAAGATAGAACTGTTGAAACTTTAAAGTCTTTTATTCTTAAAATTGAAAATCAAAGTGATCACAAGGTAAAGATTATCAGGAGTGATCAAGGGAATGAGTTTAAGAATCAAGTTCTTGACTTATTCTTTAACTCAAAAGGGATTTCCAGATAATACAATACTCTTAGAACTTCTTAACAAAATGGTGTTTCTGAGAGGAGGAACAAGACACTGATTGAGGCTGCTAAGACCATGTTAGCTTATTCAAAGCTTCCTCTAACATTCTGGGCAGAGGCAGTCAACACTGCAAGCTATGTGTAGAACAAAGTTCTCATTGTCAAGCCACATGGAAAGACCCTTTATGAGCTACGAAACAAGAGGCCACCGTTCATTGGCTTTCTAAGGTCCTTTGGCAGCATGTGTACCATACACAAAGGACAACTTGACAATATTTTTTGAGAAGTTGGATGATGCTATCATTGTTGGATATTCCTCCACCTTTATTGCTTATAGAGTCTATAACATCAAAAATCAACAATTTGAGGAATCATCCAATATTGTTGATAATGAGCACACTCCTTGTGTTAAGGGGAATGACCTTGATCATATTTTTGACTTAGAATTGTTTCCAAACTATTCTAAACCATATTGTGTGAATGTTTCAGCTGGAACAGGTATTCAAAGTGATTCTTATGAAGACCAGCTATTTGAGTTACCCATACCTCTTCCAAGTTCTCCAAGAGTCTCTGAACCCCAAGCACCAATCATTGGTAGATCCGATAGCATGACCATTTTAGGAACCAGTGGAGTTTCAACAAGTTATGAGCAAGTGTATCTAATAACTCATCAACTGATAGCATACAACACCAAACTGATGGAAGAGTATTCTAAAGGAACAGACAACTGTTAATACTACTTCTCAGTCAACTGTTGCTGATGATGTTTCTCTTTCATTCAATCAGTCCTCATTGAATGACATTGAAACAATAGTTGAACCAAGTGTTCATGTTCCTGAGCAAAATATGTCCAACTTGGATCTATCTTTGCAACTGGAAGTGATTCCCTGACTAAGAATTCATAACACTCATTCACCTAAGAACATCATTGGAGAAGTCTCTAAAGGCGTGAGAACAAGGGGACAAACTCATCATGGGAATGTCTGCTTGTACTCATGCTTTTTGTCTTAGATGGAACCCAAGAAAGTAGAAGAAGCCTTAAAGGATAGTTGTTGGGTTGAGTCAATGCAAGAAAAGTTGATTATACTGATGTCTTTGCACCCGTTGTAAGACTTGAGGCAGCTAGAATCTTCCCTGCTTATGTTGCATCCAAGAATTTTAATGTCTACCAACTTGATGTCAAGTGTGCCTTATTATATTGAAATATAGATAGGGAGGTCTATGCGTGCCAACCTCTAGGATTTGAAGACCCATAACATCCAACTATGTGTGCAAATTGGATAAAGCTCTATATGGGCTGCACCAGGCACCCAGGCTATGGTATGAGACTCTATCTCAGTTTATCCTAAAGAATGGTTACACTAGAGGAACCATTGAAAAGGCTCTCTTTATCAAGAAGTTTGAAAAGACATTTTGCTCATTCAAGTCTACGTTGATGACAACATATTTGGTTCTTCAAATGACCAAATGTGTAAAGAATTTGAGAGCATTATGAAGAAGAAGTTTGAGATGAGTTCTATGGGAAAATGGATTTTTTCCTTGGAATTCAAGTGAAGCAAATGAAGGAAGGGTTCTTTATTAATCAATCTAAGTATGTCTCTGATATCTTAGAAAGATTTGATATGAAAGATTGTAATCAAGCCAAGACACCCATACCCAGAAACCATGACCTTTGTCATGACTCTAACGGGGAGGATACTGATCAACATCACTATAGGGCAATCATTGGTTCTTTGATGTATCTTACAACAATTAGACCTGATATCATGTTTGGTACTTGCATTTGTGCAAGATATCAGGCTGCTCCAAAGGTATCTCACCTAGTTGTTGCCAAGAGAATTCTTAGATACCTCAAAGGAGCACCAAAGCTTGGTCTCTAGTATCCTATAAACTCCAACTTCAATCTCTATGGCTACTCAGATAGTGACTATGGTGGCTGCAACATTAACAAGAAATCCACATCAGGAGGATGTCAATTTTTTGGTGGTAGGATTATCTCATGGCAATGCAAAAAACAATCTTGTGTCTCTACATCTACTGCTGAAGCTGAATACATTGTTGCTGCAAGTTGTTGTGCTTAGCTGCTGTGGATTCAAAACTAGATGCTAGATTATGGATTTAACTTTATGAGCACTCCTATCCACATTGACAACAACAGTGATATCTCCATCTCTGAAAATCCTATGAAGCACTCCAAGACAAAGCACCTTGATATCATGTACCATTTCATTAGAGATATTAATGAGAAAAACCTAATTAAATTAGTCAAAGTTGACTCAATTGAACAATATGCTGATTTTCTCAACAAAGCCTTTGATGAATAAAGATTTAAGTATCTCATTACAGCTATTGGGATGATAAACATTGACTAATATATCTTATTTGAAAACGTTTTAACATGTGTCTTGTCTTATGTCAATTACAATCTAAGACGTGTTACAAAAGGTTTTCTTCACATTTGACTAAGTATGAATATTTCCGAAAAGAAAATTACCCTCAGAAGAACTTTTCATCATCTTTTGAAGGCAATTCCCTCAATTCAAGTTTTATCTTCCGAAGAGTTATTAGTCTCGGAAGCTTATCATCAATGCTTCCGAAGCTTGAAATCTTCTTCTTTCGGAAGACACTCTTAATCTCGGAAGTAAATTCATTTACCTTCGGAAATAAGTTTGGCTTCAAAAGAGAAAAACCTTTGGAAATCCTTTTACCTTCGGAAGAAGACTTCTCTTTGTAACGGAAACCTTTGGGCCCCATATAGTAAAAAGTAAAGGTTTTATTAATGATGTCAGAATCTTTTAAATGGTTTTTCACCTTGCCGCCATTGTCACATCTTACCCCAAACCATCTTTTCACCTTATCCACCCAACAACGCCCTTTTACCCATTAAAATAATCCCGACTCATCACTTTCATTTTTTTACCACTTTTACTACCCAGATCACTTTCCACTTCAACCTTCTCCATCCTCAAACTTGTTTCCCTATTCTCTTTTTCAAAATGGAACTAAACCCTCAGCACAATCAAGTCGCACTTCTAGATTCATCTAGGGAAACTGACTTCTCTGAAATCATCTCATTTCTCACCCAATCTACCTACTATACTTCCTTGACCATAAACCCCACTGTTTATCTTAACCAAGTGGAGGAATTTTGGGCAAACAGTCATATTGAAACCCTAAATCAAGTTAGGGTTATAAGGTCGAGCATTTGTGGCCAGGAGTTGGTGATCTCTGAACAAATCATCAGGGAGCATCTGGAGCTTCATGATGAAGGCGCCCCTACTGAATTTCCCAAGACTAACCTTGATGATACATATACCTTAATGGGTTATGGTGGCGATGTTAGTAGGTCTACTGTCTACAAGTTAAACTTTTCTTACAACTGGAAGTTCCTACTGCATGTTATCCTTCATTGCTTTAACTACTCGAGGTTTGTGTTTACAAATTTGACAGGGAATCTCCAGAGGGACACGTTCTTCATGTATCCCAGGTTCTTACAACACATCATCAACTGTGAGTTGGACCAAAGTCAGCTTGTCTATGTAGCTGCTTTGCCTATCCCTCATATAAGGCCGACCATCTTCAAGTTTTGAAGAGAGTGTCCACCAACTTCACCGGAAGATATACTGCACTTCTTCCAGGTATGATTAAGCCAGTGGCTCCTGGTGACATCCGTGTTAACCCCACAGGTGATGAACCCACACCAGCAACTTCCCTCACATTGCCAAATTCATATTCTCCTCCCATCCATCTTACATACTAGAGACGTCCCAAACGAACCCTTGTTCAATCTCCTCTTATTGAACAAGTTCTCCCTATTCTACCCAAAAAGGCTAGAGTGGAAACATGGGCTACCACTTAGTCTGAGGTCCCACCTTCCTTCACTCTTGACCTCAATATGGGCATTTAGTCTCCTTAGTCTCAATCCTATGAGCCTGAGGCCGAAACCAAAAGCCCTCAGGATGAGTCTCTATACTCTCCTGAGCAGCCAAACAGGGACAACCCCACCAAAGGCTCAATGCCATTAGACATTGAACAAAGTCCTGGGTCATCAGTAATAAATGCCATATCCTTCACTGACCATTTAATCGGAATTGATAAAGAGTTCATGTCTCTTCGTGGCAATGAAGTTGATCCTTAACACCCATTAAAGGATCAACTAAGCCCAAGGAGACCTCTAATCTCTAGCCCCCATCACCATATCTAAACTTAGGTGAGTCCCACTAGAGTGGAAGGGACTCATGTAGATTCAGCTGCCACTACTGTAGGTGCCACAGTGGGTATGATTGAGCTTATGCTAGGTACGATTGAGCTCATAGCTCCAGGTGACATCCTTGTTAACCCCACAAGTGATGAACCCACACTAGCAATAACCCTTACAATTCCAAATCTACCTTCCCACCACATAAAAATTACATATTAGAGACGATCCAAACAAACTGTTGTTTAATCTCCTCTGAATGAACAATTTCCCCCTGTTGAATCCTAAAAGGCTAGAGTGGAAGCATGGGCTGCCATTTAGTCTGAGGTCCCACCTTCCTTCACATTTGACCTCAATATGGGTATTTAGTCAACTCAGTCTCAATCTCATGCCCCAAACCCAAGCTAAAAGCCCTCAGGATGAGTCACTATACTCTTCTAGGCAACCAAAAAGGGATAGGCCCATCATAGGCTTAATTCCACTAGACATTGATCAAGGTCCCGGATCATTAGGCATAATCTCCATATCCTATACTGACCTTTTAAAAGGAACTGATGAGGAATTCATGTCTCTAAAGATTAACTAAGCCTATAGAGATCTCTGATTTCTTGCCCCCATCAACAAGCCCAAACTAAGGTGAGTCCCACTGGTCTGGAGGGACTCATGTAGATTCAGTTGTCATTACTGAAGGTGCCTCAATGAATGATCAAAATAGTGGTAACATCTCTGAGACTGAATCTATGGCAACCATGCATTTTGATTACTCTAGAAGAGACATCATTAAGCAAGGGAAACCAAGGCACCAAGAAACCATATCTGGTAGTGAGGATGCATATACTAGGTGTGTTATCTCATCTCTCATGATTCTTTGAAAGAAGATGAGGGAAGTATGCAACTCAATATCAAAGACCTACTATCTAAAGTCTCAAATCTTGAGCTCAAGGTTAAGACTTTAAAGGATAGGTCTGCCACTTAACAACTTGAGATTGAACGTCTCAAGGCTCAACTAGCTGAGAAACAGATTGAGAGATCTGTTAGGCACGTACCGGTTTAAGTCTCTTTGACTTCTTCCTCTAGCTCATCAAGCTCTCAGGATGATGCTTCCAAAAAGGGGGAGAATGTTTAGAGACAAGCACATTTAGAGCCATAAAGCTTAGCTCTTTCTACACTATCTTCTACATCACACTTAGCAATAAACTGTCTTTCCGTCGACTACTTCAATCATCCTTCAAATGGATCCAAGGATGCTCAAAGATCTAACCAGGTTCTTAACCAAGTCACTGATAAGATCTTCTATTGAACAGCTGAGTCTGGATGTTGTTGTGGCATACTTTTGGGCTGAAGAGCTTTAAAGGTTGAATGCACCATCTACCACTGTCAAGGAAGTTTGTCAACCTATGGTCCACATTGAACCCAAGATAGTGCAACTCGACAAACTTCCAAAGCTGAAGTCAAAGTTGTGGAAGAACCATTCCAATCTTCCAAAACTGAGATGCAAGCTGAGGAAGGGTTAAACTTTTTGTCCGATGATCTAATTATCATAGATGCAATTATTGAACTAGCATTTGAGGTAATTAGTGATGACTTTCTCAACTTATCACTCACTCAAACACCATCATCACCACATGCTCTAATCACCATCCACGAACCTAAAACCTCTACATAAGAACCTCCAAAGTCTCAAACTTCTGAATACATTAAAGGAAAGAGGAAGATGACTACCGAAGAACTTCTAAAGGAGGAAAGGTTGGAGAAATTAAAATGGAAAGGTAGACTCCCCTTTGGGAAGCTACTAGTTGCAAGTAGCAAATCAACTGCAGCCAACTAGAAGGCTATCAATAATCAAAAGAGGGTGGAGATCATTGACAGACTTGTCAATATGGGAGCTGCTAGTGAATAGGTGCTCCTCTTACCACTTGAGGAGCGGATTGAGTTGGAAAACAAAACCATTCTGCAGAAAGAACAGGAAGGAGCGGCAAGGTTGGCCTTAGAGGAAACAAGGTTAAGAAAGAAAGAAGAAGCTGACAAGCAACTTAGGAGTGAAAGGATAGCTTTCCTAAGCTCTAGGGGATTCTCTCTTAAGGAATTAACTCCTCATAAAAATGATACGATCTTTAGGCTTTTCGAGAAAGAACAAGATCAAATGGAGAAAAGAGAGAAAGAAGGCTGCTAGGGAAAGGCTGAGAGAAAAAAAGAAGAAAGAGGAAGATGCTGAACTTGCGACTGTCAAGATGTGGGTGATAATACCTGAATGAAAGATTATCTCAGGGCCCATGGCTTCTCCAGCAAGCAAGTTGGCACCATGTCTGAAAGGACCTTGCAACGACATGTCAGTAACATCAAGGCTGACATTCGCTCAGGAAGAAGGAAATAGATGTACTATAGATTTTAGGGGTTGACATTTAAACCAACACCTATCCCACAACCTCAACCTAAACCTACTCTTTTCACTTTCCCCATGAAAACCTAGCAAACCTCTGAGCCATACACCCCTAAACCCACTCTATCATCCTTGCCCTTTCTCACACCTATTCCAAACAACCACCTTCACTACTTATCCTTAAACCCAAAACACTATCAAGAACCCAATATTTACCTACTCAACATACACCTAAGTAATCCTCTCAACCATCAAAACCTCTTTCCTTATAAAAATTCAAGGAAATCAAGAGGAAGCTCATCAACTACATTACTCTGAGTGATATCTCTTATGAGGAGGGGTCCATCATACTATCCTTCATTGATGGCTCCTCATGTTCCCTCACAAGAGTACAATTCCTTGATCCTGCCTTAAGGAACAATGGACTAGGCCTTGAAACTCTTCGCAACCAACTTCGATTCCCTTGGGCAAAAAGAAAAAAAGCTGAGAAGAAGACTGGTGACTCTACTGGATGCTAGGAAGAGATACAAGTTACCATCTCAACCTCTATTTCCTAGAAAGAAAATAATCGAGTGGAGGTAAACAGGTTCAATGCCTCATCACTAGTACAGTTGAGTAGATTTGACATTATTGAGTTAGTAATGTAACCATTCTCCAATCTTTCCAACTCTAAGGTAGCTACTCGCATAAAAAATCATCTAAGTAGTCTTCGTCTGGCTGAGCTAACTTCATGATCCAAGATTTAAGAAGAGTTGAAGATAAGAGAGAAAGATGAAAAGGAAGGGTCAACAACTAAAGGCAAAGCCTTTCTTCAAATGGTTGAAGGCCCTGAATTGGAAGACTAGAACTCCCGTCAACTAACTTTCTATAGAAGGGCATAACAAAAGGTACATATCATTCGAAGTGACACACTAGATCTCTAGTCCACTAATGATTTGTACAAACTTCTCAGCACCACCTCAAGAAAGAACAAGGAGACATATAAGTATTTCCTATGCTTAGTGCTAAAAGTTTTGAGAAGCAAAAACAAGTGAGGTTTTGGTAGCATCAACCTAGGGGGAATTTGTTGGATCAAGTAAGGCTGGTACAACCAAAACAAACATTTAGAATATTTTTGGTGCAACTGATGAAGCACTTCCGAAGGAAAAAGAAGAACATCCGAAGACAAAAGATGAACTTCTGAAGGACAAGTCTGAAAGAGCGTCCGAAGAGAAACTCCTTCTTCTGAAGACAAAGTCATCTCTTTTCTTAAGTTCAACACTTAGAAGAATTCAAGACAATGACTTCCGAAGCATAAAGGCCTGAAGAATAACTCAAGCCTCAGAAGAAGTAGCCTTTTTTGAAGAATAAGTGGCTAGTTAACCTTAGGAAGAACCTACTATGAACCGGTGGACATATGTATGGTCCATCAGATAGATCCGCTGCAACCTCTAAGATACTACATGGTGCTTTCCCACACCTATGTAGTTGACCTTATTTTATTCCACTATTCATTCCTAATCAGTTAGTATAGTTACCAACTTTAGTTGCTGACAAAAGGTAAGTCATGGACATGTCATAACTACCAAATCTTCAATATTATTTTATCTAAGATACCTTACCTTTAGCAATGTAGTATTTGCTTTAGTCATAGGTTCTCAGCTGGCATCAAAGTATAACCGGCTGTAGATAATAGTATATATGGTTTCTTATTGTAACTCTGTAAACATGCTTGTGAGAGTCTTGTAATACTTTGAGTTGAGAAGTAATATATATAAGTATCTTGAAATTTATCCTCTTGTGTTCTATTTTCTTAGTATATTATTATAAACTCTTAAAGGGATTTTGCATCAAACAAAATGAGTGTGATTCACTGAGTTTGAGAGATAACCTTAGTGTTGAGTGACCAAACCGATACTGTAGTGTCCTTCAGCCGCTTTACATCACTATTACCTGCACTAGTTTCCCTTAGCCGTATTACATCATTGTCCCCATATTAGTTCCCCTTAGCCGTATTACCTCATTGTCACCTACATTAATGCAACGCCCATTCATCCAACACTAATCCAACATAAGTTCACTAGCATTGGTCCCTTCATCTGTATTTGTCACAAGCAGTCTCATTAGCCAAGTTTAGTTATCCATATTTGATTGCTTCACCAGTATTCAGTATATTCTTTGTATCATATACTATTGCTTGCATTAAGAGATATTTGGAATATTTTATTGAAAACTATAGCTAAGTGTTGACTAGGGATTTATATGTCATGACCGTTCTACTATAAGTTCTCTTATGTGAATTATTCTACACCAATTGATATGCTATGTTTCTTGTTACATGATATAATGAAAATGGTATGAAAAGGTATTTTATGTAGCTGGTGGAACCTAACTAACTAAATTAAATTGGAACCTAACGATGCTACCAAGGACAATGATAAGTTAAAAGCATTTTAAGCACTATGGGTGGACTTCACTCATATGAGTCGAATGAATGAGATGGAAAGATATAAATCAGCAGGTTGTGTGTCTTGTAGTGTAAATCAACTGTCAGAGGTTAGCTATCATGATATACCTTTACCGGTAGGGGTTGGCATTTATTGCTAACTAGATGTTCGGACAATGTTTGTGTAAACCCTTATAATGAAAGATGAATGTTAATAAAAGAAAAAAAGATAATAAACACAATAAAGGATGTTATGAAAGTGGATTTGATAATGATGAATCTTGAATGTGTTTTTGTAGGACCGTTAGAAGGGGTGATGCACTTTACAACACAACAACATAATCAAGGAGAGTTCTTTAGAACACTTAACAGATCAAAGAAGGAACTGGTTAACTAAAGTAAAGAATGCTAAGAACACAAGTAAATGAGAGATAGAACAAGATAGCAAACAACACAAGTATTTGGTTTTCAAGAATGTTGTATATTACTTCTCAAGTTCTATTACAAAGTGTTACAATAGCATTAAGGAAAGTTACAAGTACTTGAGATACATATACTACATCCTATAGCCGACCATACTTTGAAAGCTAGTTGGATACATAAGACTAGACAACAAAATCAAATGTAGAGTCAAAAGGCAGATTGCCTTTTGACTTGTGACTATGACATACGATAGCTCACATCCTAATATATACTACATCCGAAAGGTTGTTTGTGTATTGAGCTCATCAGTCAAAGCATAAGAAACCTCAACACTGGTTGTAGTTAAGGTGAGAGTGGTTTGCTCCTTAAGAGAAATGGGAGCTTAAGAGTCCACTTCTTCCTGTATTGGTGATGATATAGGGGCCTACACAAGCTCAATAGCTTAAGAAGGGATTCGTTTGGATTTTCTTTGATAGGTGAGGAGGATTTGTGGATGTTTAGGAGGTTGAGAAGTAGAAGGTGTGGGTTCAGCAATATCTTTTGTTGTTAGGTTGTCACCTTCAGCAATGAGCTCTAACATTTTTCGAACAAGGGTTGTTTCTATTCCAGAGAAGCCAACAGTTGGCTTCTTCATAGTCTTACAGATGTTGGGCTTAATCAGTCACAATTTAAGATTATTATGTGTTCCCCTCAACTATGAGCCTAGTTCCCAGTTAAGAATGTGTTGAAAACATCTAGGGAACACATAATACTCTAAGGAGTCTAAATTTGCAAGTAGATTTGTGTAAACAAATTGTGAGTACCTGAATCTGACCCCTGACCATTTCACGGACTATAAATGAGAGGTATTCAGGAATTTGGTCCCATCCCCCATGCTTGTTGGATAAGTTATGGATGACCACATGAAGTAGGTATTTCCACAATCCTGAAGGTCTTTAGAGAGAACTCCTATTCATATCCTAACTGCTCAAAGGAATGATTTACAACTTCCTTTGGGAAGGACAATTCACCTTCTTCATCATACAACTGAAGATGGGTATTAACAGATACTAGAGTGATAAAGATCATCCTCCCCTGCACAGTGGCAGACTATGCATTCTTCCGGTCCATAATGACATCTTGGCAGGTCTTCCAGAATTCCAAAAGTTGATCCTCATAGAGAGGAGGATCGACGCTAAGGGAGGTTAAGTAGTAAGATAAAGCAAGAAATTGGCAGACCTTTGAGAAACAAGAATCTTTCTCGGAGTTCAACAGGGGAACCTGATTTTGCTGCCTGTTAAGTTGCATGGAGAAATCAAGGTTGTTTCTACAGTTAAGGTTGGCCATTTAGTAAGCTTAATGGTGAAGGAAGTGAAGAACAAAGGCGGTTTGTGGGTGAATTTAGGTTTTTGGAATAGTTCAGATAAAGAAAATAGTGAAAGAGGGGGGGGGGAACTATTAGGTATATATATAATGGATGTGAGACAAAGTTAATGAAAGAGGATAAACTTTTAAATCCGGATGTCGATCCCACCTCTGAAAAAGTGCCAAAAAGGTAGTTTTCTTGGATGTTTAAAATCTTCCGAAGGTAATTTTACTTTGGAAGTTTTTGATGAAAAGATTCTGAACCCAAAATGAGTTCGAAAGATATTCCAAATAGTTTAGAAAAATTTGTTTCGAAAGAAACTAATACTTAGAGAATTTTATTCTAAGAAGAATAAAACTTTTGAGACCAAATTACTTTTGGAAGAACATTGTTCTTAAAAAACATACAACTACTCAAGAGAAATTAAGCTTAAGAAGATATTTTGAAAATTTATTTCCAAGGTAAATTTTTAGAAGCAGTTATTTGTTTTTTGAAGACATAAGTTTCTTCTGAAGGTAAATATATATCTTCTGAAGGATAAAAAGATTAAAATTTTCAAAAATCTAAGAAATGTCTTTTATAAAAATAATTCTTCCAGATTAAACAAGGGCTTATGAATGTGAGAAAATAGACAACTTAGGACACATAGAGTTTAGAAATAGTATGAGTTAGTTTTTTAAGAAAAGCTACTCGAAGTTAATCATCTCAATAGCTGATACAAGATACTTAAATCTCTGCTCAGCAAGGACTTTGGTGAAGAAATCAACATATTGTTCATTTGTGTTAAGTTTAACTAGTTTGATTATACCATTTTTAAAGTTATCTATAATCAAATGATACCTTATATTGATGTGTTTTGTCCTTGAGTGCTACACAAGATTCTCTGTAATACAGATAGCACAACTGTTGTCAATGTGGATGGGAGTCTCCTTGAAGTTAAATCCATAGTTTAGAATCTGATTCTGAATCCAAAGCACTTGAGCATAGCAGCTTGCATCAACAATGTATTCAGCTTCAGCAGTTGATGTAGACACACATGATTATTTCTTGCATTGCCAAAATACTATTCTTCCACTAAGGAATTGACACCCCCCGATGTAGACTTTACAGTAATGTTGTAGCCACCATAGTCACTATCTATATAAGCATATATATTGAAGTCAAAATTGTTTGGATACCAAAGGCCAAGTGTTGGAGCACTTTTGAGATATCTTAGAATCCTTTTGACAATAACTAGGTGTGACAACTTGGTGTTGGCTTGATATCTTGCACAAATACATATGGGAAACATGCTATCCGGCCTGCTAGTAGTGAGGTACATAAGAGACCCAATCATAGTCCTGTAAAGATGTTTATCTACACACTCCCCCTTAAGATCAGGTACAAGGGAATGATTTTTGGCTATAGGTGTCTTAGCAACCTGACAATCAGATATGTTGAATCTTGTAAGTATGTCTTGTAAATGTTATGACTAACATATGAAGATGCCATTGTCAACTTGCTTCACTTGAATTTCTAGAAAGAAATTAAGTTATCCCATGACACTCATTTCAAATCTATTATTCATCAGCTTCTCAAAGTCTTTGCAGAGCTTTGGATTAGTTAACCTGAAGATAATGTCATCTACATATACTTGAACTAGCATTAAGTTATTCCTTGTTCCTTTGCAAAAGAGAGTTCCACCTATAGTACCCTTTTTGTATCCATGTTGACAAAGATACTAAGATATAGTCTTATATCACTTTCTTGAAGCTTGGTGAAGCCCATATAGAGCTTTATCAAGCTTGCAGACATAATTAGGATGATCAGGGTCTACAAATCCAGGTGCTTGTTTGATATGCACCTCTTTATCAATTACCCCATATAGAAAAGCATAGTTGAAAACAAATTGGTAGACTTTGAAATCATCGGATATAGCAAATGCTAAGAATATTTTGACAGCTTCAAGTCTTGCCACAAGAGCAAAGACATCTGTGTAGTCAATTCCATCGTCTTGTGTGTATCCTTGGACAACTAGTATTGCCTTATTCTTAATGACAAGTCCTCTATCAACTTTTGTATTCCTAAACACCCATTTGGTTCATATGGTAGTCTTACCTTGAGGAAGAGGACATTGGTTCCAACCTTTTATCTTTTGGATTAAAGAAACTCCTCTTGCATAGCTTCAGCTCAACTTCCATCCTTTAAAGCCTTATCAACTTTCTTTGGCTCTATCGGGCATAAGAAACAAGATTGAAGACAAACATTTGCATCATAGGTTTGTACTCTTGTTCTCACCCTAGTGTCAACATCTCTAATGATGTTTGTAGTGGGGTCAGACTTGTGGATCCTTAGTTGAGGGATCACAACAAGTTTCTTGGAGAGATCTAAATTAGAGAATTTAGATCTAAAAATTATGATTCACCCACCACATCAACACACTTATCAAGAGAAACTTGATCTAATGAGTGTGTGAGATCATTTATGTTATCTTAATGGAGTAGTTGTCAGCATCAAGAATTTCTTGATCACTTTCACCACCATCATGATCTTCTACATTTGAAGTTCCTTCATTTTAGCTTTGTTCCTCTGAACTAGAATTTGAAGGAACTACAGATGTATTAGCTGGATTTGTCATTGTTATGCTAATAGGAACTCCATTTGAAGGGTTAGTTACAATTGGAGCTGAAGTAGTGTAACTTTATTGTCTTGTTAGCTCACATCTTGGGTCAAACAACTGTTGATAGTATATTTGTAGATCCAGAAACTTGCTCACAAGATTTGTTAAAATACTTGGTAACTGAATCAAGATCAAATAGCCAATCCAGACCAGAACCTTTCACACTGGGAGTGTGCTCATTGAAAGTCACATTGGTTGGCTCCTCAACTACTTTAGTTCTAAGATTGTATACTCTATAAGCTTTGGCTTGGGAAGAGTATCCAATAAAGTGTCCATCATCTGATTTTTCATCAAACTTGGCAATTTGTTCCTTGTTATTCAAGATGGTGCAAGGACATCCAAATGACTTGAGAAATCTAATATAAGGTTTCCTTTTGTGATAAAGTTCATAAGGAGTCTTACCATGTGTCTTAACTACTAAAAATTTGTTTTGCACATAACAAGTAGTGTTCACTCTTCTACCCAGAAGGTGATAGGCATTTTATAGTCAAACAATACAGTTCTTGCAGCTTCATTAGTTTCATGTTTCTCCTCTCAGCAACACCGTTTTGCTAAAGAGTCCTGGGAGCATTATATTTTCTTGTAATACCCTTTTCATCATAAAATGTATCAAGGATTTGGTTCTTGAATTCAGTTCCTTGATCACATCTTATGATTTTGACCTTGTGATCACATTGATTCTCAATCTTTAAGTTGAAATTTTTTAGAATCTCAGGGGTTTCATCCTTAGTTCAAAGATAAAAGACCCAAGTGAACTTTTTAAAGTCATTTGTGTTCACCAAACAATAAGAGGTCCTTCTTAGACTCATTACACTAGTGGGGCCAAAGAGATCCATATAGAATAAGTGTAGAGGTGTAGTGATGGAATTTCTTTCCTTTGGCTTGTGAGATACCTTGTTTTGCTTCCCTTTAAGGCATGCAACACAGTGGTCATCACTTGTAAACTCTTTCTTTGGCATTCTAGTTACCAAATCATTCTTAGTTAATTTATTCATGTATTCAAAGTTTACATGGCACATTGTTTTATGCGAGAGGAAAGACTCATCACTATTGGCTTTAGATAGAAAGAATGAAATTTCTCTTGAGGGAGATGTTTCTTGCAAATCCATCTTGTAGATGTTCCCTTTCATGTGGGCTCTAAGAAAGATATGTTCATGAGAAATAACCACCCCTGGCCTGAGAACAATGTACTCATGCTTATTAAAGAGAATGTTATGACTTTGATCATAAAATTGAGATACACTCAGAAAATTGTATCCAAGCTCTTTGACAAAGTTTACATTCTTAATGTTGAGCTTACAATTTGTGACCCTACCCCTTGCAGTTATGTAACCTCTAGTATCTCCTCCAAAAGTAACTGACCCTCCATCAATTTACTCAAAATTTTGGAGTAATGACCCATTGCCTGTCATGTGCTTGGAACAACCACTTTCAATGATTCGTACATTTCTGTTTGTCTTGAGTTGTTCGTGCACAAAAGAAATGATTATTTACATTTGGAAACACAAGCCTTATTGGTATAGGGCTTATCAAAAGAAGTTTAAGACAATGCAATAGTAATAGATGCTATTGTCATGTTTTGAGGATTATTTGTTGATGTTAATGAAGAACATTCAGTCGCTTGGTCTTTCTTTGTCTTCCGCATCACCTTTGGAAGTTTAGACTTGACCTTCAACACTTTAGAAGTTTGGATGATCGGACCTTTGAAAGAACTTGCTAATACTATAGCATGATTTAGTACTTCGAAAGTATTCCTTTCTTCCGAGACCAAATTTTCTTGTGAAGGGAAGTTTCTACTTGTCTTTTTCTTCATTTTGGAGCTTCCGAAAGGAAAATATTTTCCTTCCGAAGCTTGATTCTTCTTCAAACTCTCATAAGTTTCTTTCTTGGTCATGTGGATAGTACTTTTTGGATTGTAGGGACAATCCTTAGCAAGATAAGAAGTATTCCCACACATGACAGAATCCATTTTCTTGTTTCTAAGAGTCTTCTTTTGTGAACAAGGCTGAACTGGATCACTTTCCTTCTCCATCTTTATGTTTGCAGATGTTGTGACAGTACTTTTAGGGTGAGAAGTACATTTGGAGCTTGATTGTTCAAGTTTTGTAGCAGTGGCACACAATTGATCAACTTTCTTTTTGATGTTAGGATGATTTGGACATGAACTAGAAATCCTGATACCAGAGTTCAAGTTTGTGTCTTCAGCCTTAACAACCTCAAAACCTGTAGAGATAAAAACTTGTTTCTACACAGAGTTAAAGGTGGCCTTGATCTCTTGAGCCTTCTTGGAATTCCTCTTGGCTTTCCTGATCAAGTTCTTCTTTCTTAACTTGGTCATCCCAACTCTTTTGCTCTCCTTAGAGGAATAGGGATCCTTCTTAGAATGCTCTTCAGCACTCTTCTTTGAGACATCCTTTACTATTTCCTCTTCATCCTCATAACTCATGGGGTCTATGACGGGAAGCTCATCTTCACAAGTTCCACACCTAGGAGATATTATAGACAAGATTGTGTATGGGGGAGCTATCTCACTAGATCGCAATCCTTAATTATTTTGATAACAAACTTTTTGCATGAAAGGATGAGCATATAATGTTCTTGAAGGTTTCTTCTTCAAGAACACATTTCTTTGCCGTAGCTTTGCTGATCAAAACCTCAGCCTGCATTCAATCAACTTAGTTATGAGATCTTTGATCTGAGTCATGTAGTTGGTATGTTCATGCTTAAGAGTTGAAATGGTTTTCTCTAAGTCCTATATTTTTTGTTTTTAATCATTTTCAGCTCTTTTGAAATTAGATTTTAAGATATTTGAAGACTAAAGATCTGATCTCATCTTTAAGTTGTAGAACCTGTATCTATTAACTTAGCAATATTTTCAGGTGTACAGAGATGTTCCAATACCTTGGCTTCATCATGGTCTGCCATAAGTGCTTGGTTAGGATATGCATCTTCCACTTGAAAGCACCATTCAAAGCCTCCTTCTTCAACAACAACTATAACTTGTCCTTGGCTTTTCATTCTAGGTGGCTCTCTCAGTGTAGTTTGGCATGGCTTGTGTTTGGCCACCATTTGTCCTTGGTGCCTTACACTCCCTTGAAAAGTGACCCATCTTGTTATAGTTGTAACGTTTTACTTTGCCTTTGTCCAGCTCAAACTTTCCATTGGTTGCATTGCTTGGAAACATCCTCACTGACCTCTAGTAGAATTTCTTGACTCTATGAGTGAGAAGAGCCATTTGCTGAATATCTCTATGTATTCCAAGTTATCTAGATCGATACAATGCAGATCTTTAAGGGTAAGTAGAAAGTTGTATGTGCTTTCATTAGAAGACACAAAGGCTTGTGAAGAGCTTGTCTCTTGAATGGGCTTCCTTGAGTGTTGCTTTCTCTTGATGTCTCCAGGAAGGTGATAAAATGAACCTTTTATGAGTTGTCTTGGTAGTGGATAAGATGATGATGTGGTTCTCTATTATCCCTTTCAACCACATGGAGAGCTGAACTCTACTGATTGTTAGAGTTACCAGATGTACTTTGCATGTTCATTTTCATCTGGTATCCACTAAGAATACCATAAAATTCAGTCAATGTGAGAGTTTTAAGGTTCTTATTTCTTTTGGTAACAAAATAGTAATTTGTCCATTGTCTAGGAAAAAATTACATAATCTTCCTTACAATGTCCCTGTTCTCAAGAGACACTCCAACATCCATTAGAGTGTCCACATTAACATACCTGAAGAATTTTTTAGTCATGGTTTCATTTGTTTTGAAGGTAAAGTTTTCAAACTACTGTTTCAGGGGATCCTTCTTCTCTTTGGCTTCAGTTGACCCCTCATACATCAGCTTTAGTGCATCCCGTAACTGTTTAGCTGTTTTGCACTTTTTGAATCCTTTGTATATGGAGTTTGGGAGAGCAGCTTGAAGGACTATCATGGCTTTCTGATCAATATCTATTCTCTTCTAGTCTTGTTCAGAATAGTCAGCCATATCTTTGGAATCAGGCCACCCCAAGCAGTAGCTGAAGAGGTGCTTGGCTTGTGTGGTCCCGAGACAATAGACTCCCACATCCTACAGTCTTGTGACTTAATGAACCCTTCCATTCATTGGCACCATGAGTCAAAGTCTTCAGGAGTGATCAGTGAGGACTTTGTCATGGTTCTAGTTTCCATGTCAGCTTTAGTGAGAGCTGCCATTTGAGATGTTAAGTATTTTGTGTGTTTAAGAGATCTTAAGATGGTGAGATCTTATAATCAAGAGCCTAGAATGCTCTAATACCAAATGCAGGACTGTTTGAGGGTTGTCAATACAACACTACACACAATAAGGAGAGTGTTTAGAACACTTAACAGCTCAAATAGGGAACTGAGAACAATATGGTTTGATAATTAGAACACAAGGAAATATGAGACAGATTAAGAAGCAAACAACACAAGGATATTGGTTTTAAAAAATGTTGTATATTACTCTCAAGTTCTTTACAAGTGTTATAAAGCATAAAGAAAAATACAAAGACCTGAGTTACTTTATATTACATCCTACAGCTTGCCATACTTTGAAAGCCAACTAGAAACATTTGATCTAGACAACATAACAAAATCAAATGTAGAGTCAAAAGGCAGATTGCCTTTTGACTAGTGATTATGACATACTATAACTCACATCCTAATATATTACAAAACGGATAGAAGTACATAAAGTAGAAAGCAAGAGACTTAAGACCTCAATGTACAGTTACCAAAAGCATGGACCTTTTCACCAACTTGTATAAGTTGGTTAGTTTTCAGAGTTGCAAAAGAAGTGGTCCAACTTTATAGAAAAGTATATCAGATAAAGCATGTGTTAAAACTATTCGAAAGAAATCAGTCTTCACTTATGGCTTCGGAAAACTTTGTCTTTGAAGCTTTGAAAAACTTCACTTTTGGCTTCAGAAGATGTTGGTCTTGGCTTCAGAAGATATTACACTTGAAATAATTCTGATGCAGCGTGTAAAACTTCCAATCATTTCTACTCTGCACTTAAGTGCACGCATGCAAGAGAGACTTAGGATGTTTTAGGTGCATCAACCTTACATTAAACCTTACAATCTCATAAACATATGATGTAATAATACATAATTATTGTAATATTACATGTGTGTAATGTAACATTATTTATATATAATACTACACATATGTTCTATAATACTATATATATGTACAATTAAGAAAATATATATGTGTCATGTATATACACTGTGATTTTACATTACATACATGTAAATGTATTCAAAAAGGTATAACAAAACATGTGTATATTAATATATATATATATATGGGACACACTAAATATTATTTAATTATATATATGTGGGACCCACTAAATATTTATTAATTAATCAAAATATCATCATCATCATCTATGAACACCCATCGTCATTTTTGTCGACCACCACCACCTATTTCCCTTTCATCAACCACCACCGTCCACCGAGACCACCACCAGCGAACACCTCCACCAAGACTACCATTGGTATAACCTCCACCAATACCACAACTGGCCCATACCCCCACCGCTTTCCAATTAGTCAACCACCATCGTCGTCGTGATCGTAGTCGCTAGAGAAACAAGGAATCATTCAAATCATAGGGTTGTTCTAGCGAAGGTGGTGCAACTAAACAGGGAGGTATGGAGTTAGAGATGCGGTTGTGGCGGTGCGAAGGGAGGTAAACGGGGATGGTGGTTGTTGTGGTCTCCTGGATTGTGTGTGTGTATTAGGTGAATATTTAATTTTTTGTTTTGTTAAATGAAGTGGGACCCACACATTTAGTATATATATATATACATATATATGTATATATATATATACCATATTTTTAATTTTTTTTGTTTTAGTTTAGGGGTATTTTTGTCTTTTCACATCTACTTGACTGAATTTTTTTAACAAAAGTTAGTGTTAAGGACCAATCGTGTTATGAGTTGGCAAATAATAGAGACCAAATCTACAATTTCTCAAAAGTTGGGACCAATATTACAATATCGGCAAAGCACATGGACCAATCATGTAATTAGCTCATAATATAGACTGATATTCCATTAAGAACAAAAATTAGCATTTCATTAATTAGAAAACTATAATACTAAATAAAAAAGTAAAATGTTTTTTTCATCTCTAATATTTTGTTAAATTTGTCATTTCAATCCAATATTTTTTTTATTATTTCAATCATTGTACTTTACCTAAAAATATCCACCCACTCCATTAACACCATTAAAACCTCCATTAAACATGAGGGTATTTTTGCATTTTTCAACACACTAATTAATTAAAACTAAAAAAATACATTATGCGACTAGTGAAACAAGACACTTCAATTTAAATGCTTCGATTAACTTTAACCCATGTTGTTCGATAGAGGTCTGTTGTGAGATTTCAGTTAATCATAACGTTTTGTTCAAATATGTACCGTTATGGGATTTCAATTAATCAATCAAAAGTACATGTTGGAACAAAAACGTGAAAATTAATTGAAATTCCACAGTAATCGAATAACATGTGTTAGAGTTAATCGAAGCTGATTTGAAATCGAAGTGTCTGATTTCACTAGTCACTTCATGTATTTTCTAGTTTTATTTGAATATTAATTTGTTAATCTGTTTTAATTACATAACTAGGGGTATTGAAAATGAATAATATACCGTCATATATAAAGGAGGTATTAATAGAGTTGGATTGAATTGGCAAATTCATGAAAACGTCATGAACGAAAATGACATTTTACTCAAATAAAAAAATATCTTAGATGTATATGATGTTGCCATATTACGGGCTCATCTTTAGTAGTCGTAACCTTTCTTGAATTTCGATGATCACTACATATTCGTCTGCGCAAACTGAGCTCCATGTAACTTCATATACTACGAATGTGCATGTCTATAAAGTTTGCCCACATTATCCACTTTTAAATCCATAGATTGGTGGTAGTACATATGTGTAAATAAATTTACAACTCTTTTATTTTGTTTATTAGCAGATTCAAATAGCTCAAAGTAATAGTAAAAAACACAAATCAGATTAAAATAACAAGATTAGTGAAATATGTGAACACAGAGATAACATGTAACATGCAAACTTATAATATTTGATCAATTTTCAAATTGTAAACCGAACCTGTTTGGGGTCTGCAGGACCGTTGAAGGCTTGCAAATTACAACACAATAGCACAATGAGGAGAGTAACTCAAACTTAATCAAACAGTAAACTGGATTAACCACAAGATGATACTAAGAACACAAGTAATTAATGAGACAGAACCAAAGGAACACAACACAAGGAAATGGGTTTTCAAGATTGCAGTATATTGCTTTCTCAGGTTCTATTACAAGTGTTACAAGGTATATCTTAAGTTACAAGAACACGAGAATACTTATACTACATCCTACAACCCGGCCATACTATGAAAGCCAGGCTGGATACAATTGACTAGACACACAACAGAATCAATT
>BJCM01223855.1:0-10073 GCA_018326385.1 Flaveria bidentis | reverse complement strand
CCCCCCAAAATTAATCATATTAATCTTTTAACTAGTCTAGTTTAAGTTGTACAATTAACCTTTTAATTGTATAACTTATACACTCCTTTTATTATTTGATGTCACCTTAACTAACTTAAATGACATAACAAATAATATTCTTGAACAAAATATCCTAATAAGTTGTTCCACCACATATGCAATTAATTTAGAAAACCCATTTTCTAAATTGGTGTAGATATTTGATTGAATGATCATATCATCAATTAAATACCAATTGGTGTTTGCTAAGCTTGTTATTGGGTATAACCCGACTTGGATCACAACGTACTAACCGCATCAATATTCTAGGTGTCTTGGGCATAAAGAATACTACAAGTATCAGGGTATTTGACCCGATGTGGCTTACAAACTTGTCAGCTGAAGATGTCTACACACTATACAAGTGGCCACTGTTCTATGAAATGCAAGATATTGTACAAGACCTCCAATTCCAAAATGTGATACGACTCTGCTTTGCATTAGAAATATATGCAGGAGTCACAAGAGAGGAGAAGTACAAGAAGTATGAGGAGGTTATGAAGAAGGTAAGACAATAGATGGATCTAGGTCCAAGGGGGAGATTATTGATACATGTGTACCTTGATTATGATCTTATTGTAATATGTCTTTATTATCTTACACTTATGTAATATTGGGTACTTAATAAAATGTGAATATTTGATTGTGAATTATAATGTTTAATATTTCATTAATGAGTTGTTTATCGCATATTGACTTGATTATATAGGTTTGTGGTTGTTTGAATTAATATAAATAATGTTATGACAATTAATAACATGAAGTTATCAGGCGAATGGCCCATGCTAATGGACCATACGCTTGAACAACATCATGCGAATGACTCAGTCACACGACTGAATCAGGAGACTGGATCAGTCGTATGATTCTCACCTAAGATTGGCTCAGTCGCACGACTGAACACTCAATCGGGTGAATGGACCAACCGTATGACTCAATCGCACAATTGAACCATGTTAATGGTTCAGTCGCCCGAATAAGCAACCCTAACCTATAAATACCACCTAATTCATGGAAAAACATAAGCATTCAATTCACTTCAACTCCAGACGTACCCTAGCCGTCCAGAAGCCTCTAAGTTCGTACTCCAAGTTTATACAACGTTGTAGATCGATTCCTAATTGATTCTTGACGTTAGATTCAATACATTATTGTTTCTACGTGCGTTCTCAATGATTGGATCGCCAATCAAATAGGATTCCGCACTATTTGGTTTGGTTTAACACGTTAATCAGTTGGTGTTTCGTTCAAATACCAGGTCCTAACAAACATGTAATGTCGTTGGTCAACTAGATGCTGAGATAGACCCTAAGATTAGCTTCAAAGGGAAAACCTTAATTGAATGCCTAGTTATAGGGCTAAGAGTCCTTTCATACCTATGACTACTTTAGCAATTCATTCCCTTAGTGAAACACCTTTTGGTGAAGGAGTGTTATAACCTCTCTCTGGCTAGAGAATGGATGCTACTCTAAGCAATAAAGGGCAAAGCTCTCTCCACCCTGAGTCACAAAGGTCTATCAGTGACAGAGGGAAAAGGAAGATGACTCTTGAGGAGATTGAGGAGGAGGATGAGAGAGAGGAAGAGTAAGCTAAGGGGTGATAGTTCCATTAGGTCTTCAAGATTCATGGAAGCTGCAATTAGGGTTGCCCTTGACCAAATACTCAATATGATGAGTTAAGTGCAGTCAGGATTACTTACAAACAATGAACTATGATATTGTTCAAATCATCTCTCTCTCCCCTTAGAAGAATTAAATTAACTAGTAGACAAAGAATTGTCTAGAAAGAGGAAAGAAGCAGAGGATGCAAGATTGCTCCTTCAGATTAAATAAAAAAAAGAAACAGAAAAGACTATACAAGCATGCTCCTACTCTCTCTAGTTCAAGAAAGCCATGTGCAAGAGACTGTGGCACCACCTCAAATAGACAAAAAAACTAATAGGAAAAACATTATCAACTACTTGAGTGCCACAGGTCTCTACCAAGAAGTTGCACTTCTTCCCTTGCCCTTTGAGTATATTGAGTTTGAGTATCTCAAGCAGCTTGAACTTCAAACAATCAAAGAGCAAAAAGCTACAAAGAGGTAAATAAGGGAAGAAGCAGCCAAAACAAGTGCCATCATCCACAAAAGTCAAAAGAAGTTTGTTGATAGGCACTGGATGATGAGCTTCTTGAAACTGTATGGATTCTCCAAAAGGAGACTTGGCCTAATGTCTCCATCCACTATAGAGGAGCACATAAGGGTGATCAAGAAAAAGATTAAAATAGGAGAGCTTATTGATTTACACTCCCCACCATGTCAAGACCCTCGAGAAATGTAGGTTAAGGTTGAACCTTTTGAGACAACACAACCTGGACCTCCTGCTAAATCTTAGCAAGCTTTATCTTCTAATCCACAACAAGGTCAAACTCCCTCTCCTTCTGAACCTGTGAGGGAAATAGAAACAACTGAGAAAGACAAAATAGAACAACAAGGTGTTGCAGGCCAGTCTTCTCAGTTGAAGAGTTCAAAGAGAAGGAAAAGGATAGCCTCTAAACCTAAGTCAAAAAAGAAGAATAAGACATGGTCATCCACCTTTAGACCTCACGATGAGTCAAAACATCCTGAGGTAGTGCAACAAGAGGAAGCTCAAACAACTCCAATTCAAATAGCTCTTCTTGCATCAAGAAGACCCATCTTGACCTGGACTTACTCCACTAATCCAAAAAGATGGCATGTATTCAATGATCAAGGTATTGAAGATGTCTACACATGGCAGGACATGTTCAAGCTACCTCTACATGGTCTTTTTAAGACGAGAAGATACTATGAGAGTCTGAGTGATCCTAACCAGCTGATAAAGAAGGGTGTGGTCATCATCATAATAAGGACTGTGAACATCTAAGGTCTTCATCTGTTTTGGTAGCATCAACATAAGGGGAGTTTGTAAGGTTTTATGTAAGGTTGATGCACCTAAAATATCCAAAGTCTTTCCTTTATATATGCACTGAAGTAAAGAAGTAGAGATGCTTCGGAAGTTTTACACCATGCACTAGAAATATTTTAAGTGTAAAATCATCCAAAGCCAAGACCAACATCTTCTGAATGAAAAAGTGAAGTCTTTTGAATCTTCAAAGAAAAAGTCTTCAGAAGACAAGAAGTGAAGACAAATTATCTTCCGAATACATTTGAATACTACTTTATCTAATGTAGTTTACCATAAAACTGAACCACTTTTCGCTACAACTCTATAAAGTCACCAACTTACATGAGTTGGTGAAAAAGATACATGCTTTTGGTAAACTGTACATTGAGGTCTTGAGTCTATGCTTTCTACTTATTGTAATTTTATCCTTTTTAATATGTTAGGATGTGAGATATGGGATGTCATAGTCACAAGTCAAAAGACAATCTACCTTTTGAATCTACATTTGATTTTGTTGTCTAGTTCAAATTTATCTAGTTGGCCTTCTAAGTGTGGCCGGTTGTAGGATGTAGTATAAAGTATCTCAGGTCCTTGTAACTTATCTTTATGCTTTTCACATTTGTAAAAGAACATAAGAGCAATACACAACATTCTAGAAAACCATATACTTGTGTTTATTGTTCTTGGGTTTGTCTCATATTGTGCTTGTGTTCTAAGTATCAATCCAGTGTGTTACCAGTTCTCTATGTGATTTGTTAAGTGTTCTAAAACAACTCATCTTATTGTGTGTTTGTGATGTAAGTCACCAACCCCTCTAAACGGTCATGCAGTCATTATCCATTTCCGTTTGTCAATCATAGACCTTTGTGACACAGGGTAGAGATAGCTTCAGCCTTTATTTCTTAGAGTAGCATCTAGGCTTTGGCCAGAGAGAGGTTTTGATAGACCATCAATAGTTTGTGTTTCACTGAGAGGATGGAGTGTTGAAGTTTCTGGTTTAATGACAGTGCTCACTAGTTCTATCACTGGGCTTTCAGTTAAGGTTTTCCCTTTGAAGCTAATCTTAGGGTCTACCTCAATATCCAGTTGATCGATGACATAACCTGCTCGTATTTTTCTTCGTGCTTTGAAAACTTAAGCAATATAGTCTTGAATCCTTTGAGCCATTATGCTAGCTTGCCTTAGTTGACTTAGGTTGACAAGTGGCATGTTTACTAGATCAAGAGCTTCATAGTAGTTCAAGGTTTGAAAGTTGAAGACATCTTTCTATCCTTGAAATCTTTAAAGTATAAGGGCTCTTCTCTCACCATCATACCTCCACCCAATTATGTAGTTTGAAGCTCCTTGGGATGAAGTTGAAATTGCCCTTGGAATTCCCTCCTCAAATAGACTCTATAGGAGTGAGACCACATCCATGTGAACTTGAGGAGGTTGTTGTGTATGGACAATTGCAAGTGAATATGGCGAGTACTGAATGTCCATACTGCATGAAGAACTCCAAGATTCCGTGATTTCTTTGACTTCCTCTCCATTTTTGGTAGCATCACCTACTTCCACATTTGAGCTAGAAGTTAGGTCAATCACATCCACAGGTTCTTATGTTCCTAGATAAGCTCCTCTTAAAGGTCTCCCAACTACTTTCTCTTTCAGATAAGATATCTCAAATTGTTGATTATTGATCCTGTTTTGTAAGGTAGTCACCTGAGACAAGGTGACTAACCTTTGAGACTAAATAGGAGCATGTTTGTGACAGTTTCTACACCTTTAGACTCATATTCCCCTCATCTTCATCATAAGAATCATTAGGAGATAAGAGAATTGGACCAAAATCATCACTCTCACAACTAGGATGATGTTCTTGGCTGTTGGATTTCACCTGCTTAGTGACAACTTCAATTAAAGTGTCAATGGGCTGTGTTGCCATGGTTAGGGTCTGAATGATGTAATCACTTACACAAGTGAGAGCCTCTTCCATCTTGACCTCCTAAACGTGTTTAGAGAGATCCACCTTAGTAATGGGTGAATGATGTGGGCTAGACATAAGAGGGACAAGAGCACTCATCTCTCTTTTAGTAGGGGAAGAGTAGAAAGACTCATGATACTCACTAAATCCCATGTCTTCATCATCATAGAATTCTAGGTTAGGGATAGGTTAGTTTAGATCTAGAGGCTAGGTATAGTAACTTTCCCCTGAAGGTTGTTCACTAGAGTTTTAAGACTCTGAGTGAAGGCTTAAGGTTGTTTGGTTAATGAGCTCATCACACCGAGCATGAGGAACCTCAACACTGATTGTTGTTAAGATATGAGTGTTTTCTCCTAAGGAGATGTGGGAGCTCTAGTGTCCACTTTTTCCTATAAAGGTGATAATATGGGGGCCTGCCCAAGCTCAATAGCTTGAGCAGGGGTTTGTTTAGATTTTTCATTCGTATGTGAGGATGATTTGTGGTTGTTTTCGAGGTTGAGTAGTAGAAAGTATGGGTTCAACACTAGCTTGTGTTGCTAGGTTGTCGCCTTGAGCAATCAGCTCTAATATTTTGGGACAAGGGTCGTTTCTACACCAAAGAAGACAACAATTGGCTTCTTCATAGTCTTAAAGATGTCGGGCTTCATCAGTCCTAATTTATGAAAGTTACTAGTTCCCCTCAACTGTAAGCCAGTTCATAGTTGAAAATGTGTTGAATGTATCTAATGAACATATAATATTCTGAAGAATCCATATTTGTAAATAAATTTGTCCCATCCTCAGGAATAATCCCCTTGGAGCATTCCGTGGACAATAAAGGAGTGATCTTCAGGAATCTAGTCCAATCCTCCATGCTTGTTTCATAAGCTGTGGATGACCACATGGAGTAGGTATTTTCACTGGCATGAGAGCTTCCCTTTCCTGAAGGTCTTTATAGAAAAATCCCCCTCATATTTAATTTGCTCAAAGGAATGATTGACAACTTCCTTTAGGAAGAACAACTCGCCTTCTTCATCATCCAGTTGAAGATGGGTGTTGATGATGGCTAGAGTGATAAAGATTGCCCTCCCCTACACTGTGGTAGAAAATGCCTTCTCCCCATACATAATAACCTCTTGGCAGGTCTTCAAGAATTCTAACAACTGATCCTCATAGAATGGAGGATCAATGGTAAGGGAGGTGAAGTAGTTGACAGAGAAAGGTAATGGCAGACCTCTAAAAAACTTGGATCTTTCTCATAGTCCAATAGAGCAACATGATTGTGTTACTTGTGGAGTTGTATGGAAAAATCTGGCTTGTTTTTGCAGTTGAGGTTTGCCATTTGAGAAATTTTAGCAGTGAAGGAAGATAAGAACAAAGGCGGTTTTGTGGGTGAATTTAGGTTTTGGAAAAATTCAGATGAAGAAGATTGGGAGAAAGAGGGGGGAATTGTTGGGTATATATATGAAATGGATCTGAGACAAAGTTAATGAAAGAGGATAAACTTTGAAATTTGGATGCCCGTCCCGCCTTTGAAAAAGTGCCCAAAAATAGTTTTCTTGGAAGTGTAAAATCCAAAGGTTATTTTACTTCAAAAGTTTTGATGAAAAGCTTCCGAAGCCAAAATGAATTCTGAAGATATTCCAAAGAGTTTAAAGGGTTTTGCTTCAAAAGATATTTATACTTTAAGAATTTTATTCTAAGAAGAATAAACTTCCTCGACCAAAATGCTTTCGGAAGAAAAATGTTCTTCAAAATACAAGTACTAAAAACAAATTTAAGCTTCAGAAGATATTTGTAAAATTCTTCCAAAGGTAAATTCTCTTAAGCAATTATTTTTTTGAAGACATAAGTTTCTTTAGAAGGTAAATACAAATATACCAAAGAATAAAATGATAAAAAATATATAAAATCTAAGGAATATCTTTTAAGAATATTTTTCTTCTAGAGGAAATAAGGGCTTATGACAGTGATAAAATAGACAACTTAGGACACACATGTTTTAGAAAATAATATGAGTTAGTTTTATTAAAAGTTACTCAAAGTTAATCATCACAATAGATGATAAAAGGTACTTAAATCTCAGTTCATCAAAAGCTTTGGTGAATCGATCATCATATTGTTCATTTGTGTTAACTTTGACTAGTTTGATTGATCCTTTTTTAAAGTTATCTTTAATCAAATGATACCTGATATTGATATGTTTGTCCTTGAGTGTTGTACAAGATTCTCTATTACAGAGATAGCATTATTGTTGTCTATATGAATAGGAGTCTCCTTGAAGTTAAATCCAAAATCCAGCATTTGATACTGAATTCAAAGCATTTGTGCATAATAGCTTGTAGCAGTAATGTATTAAGTTTTAGCAGTTGATGCTGACACACAGGAATGTTTCATGTATTGCCAAGAGACTATCCTACCACCAATGAAATGACAACCCCCTGATGTAGACTTTGTAGTCATATTGCAGCCACAATAGTCACTATTTGTGCATGCATACAGATTGAAATAAGAATTCTTTGGATACCAAAGGCCAAGAGTTGGAGCCCCTTTGAGATATCCAAGAATCCTTTTAAAAGTAACTAGGTGTGAAATCTTGGGGTTGGCTTGATATCTTGCACAAATACATGTGACAAACATGATATCAAGCCAGCTAGTGGTGAGGTACATAAGAGACCCAATCATAGCCCTGTAAAGATATTTATCTACACCTCCCCCTCACGATCAGGTCCAAGGGAGTGATTTCTGGGTATAGGTGTCTTAGCAACCTTACAATTATTCATGTTGAATCTGGTAAGTATGTCTTCTACATGCTTTGACTGACTTATAAAGATTCCACTATCAACTTGCTTCACTTGAATTCCTAGAAAGAAATTTAGTTCCCCCATAGTGCTCATTTCAAATCTATTCTTCATCATCTTCTCAAAGTCTTTGCAGAGATTTGTATTAGTTGACCCCAAGATAATGACATCTACATATACTTGAACTAGCATTAAGTCATTCCCTGTTCCTGTGATGAAGATAGTTACATTTTTAGTACCCCTTTTGTAGCCATGTTTACAGAGATATTGAGATAGATTCTCATACCACTTCCTTGGTGCTTGGTGTAACATCTACCCATTTTGGAAAATGGAAACCCAAACCCAAATCCCTTTGGGTCAATTTTGGAAAATCAAATACATTAGTTAGCAAATTAATTTATTTTAATCCTTCAAAAACAATAATAATACTATTTTCTCAACTTCTATTTATTAAATCAATTCATTGTAATTTCATGATTTATAGAATAAAATTTTATAATTCTATGAAGCTTAATTTTCATTTGTGAGTTTTACTTATAAAACTAAAATAAAAGATTAAAATACAAAGATCATTATTTTAGAAATATGTAAGGTCTATAAAAGGTATTAATATTTATAAGATTTTAAATATTCAATTAAAATGAATAATCAAATTACAAGTTCTTATTAGATTTACAAAGTCTACAAAGATTTAATAAAAAAAAGTTGTTAAATTAGAATTACAGTTTTAAAAAATTTAAAGTTTAATTTGTAATTATTCTTTTATTTATGTAAATTATTTATTTTTATATATGTTTCAAATTCCAATCATAATCCTCTTTTAAAAGACTTATAACTTACCATTAACACCATTCATAACATATTCCTAACGTCAACTATAAAAGCAATGCTTAGGCCTCACTTTTCATTTGCTCATTCTTAAAAAGCTCACTAACAAACCTTTCTTTCATTCTTTGGTTTTGGTCAATTTCAAGACTTTTCTTTTACAAGTAATTTAAAGAAGTTTCAAATACTAAGGTAACCTTATATTGCTTTTACATTATGCATTTATATATATTGTTTAATCATCCTAACATCCAATTAATCTCATAACTTTATGTTCTTACTTTTATTTTTTCTTCTACTAAATCTCTTTTAGTTTTAATCATTATCATTTGATCATTAACCTTCTAACATTCACTAACCTTATAACAATCACTAACATTCTTAAATCAAGCTAACGTAAACAAAGAAAACCGTTTGCATATGGACGAGTATGCCGCCGCATTCGATTATTCCACAATACTATTTCCCTAACTAATCGCTATGTAAAAGTCTTGGAATGTTTTTATATATCTCAATTGAAGTCCAATATATCATATATCGACATAATAAATTTGTTCTAGCCCATTTCATGCTTTAGCAATTTTAAAATTGCACATAAGTGCCTTACTACAATTTTGGAAGAATATAATCTGACTTCAACTGACCATAACTTGATCATAAAAAACTAAATTTAAGTAAACTCAGACTCTAATATTAAGTTCATTAAATTACCTTTCACCGATAGTTTATACGTCTTCAAACTCAATCGGACGACTCAAGAATAACCTTCACAAGATAAGTGCACATTTCAGCACCATCTGTCTTGTTCTGATGTTTTGACCTATTTACGCATCTTTTCATAAAAATGTTTCTGAATGAAAGTTGTCCAGGAAATTTTGACCTAGTCATATTTAAATTTTTATAATTTTATGAAACCGTTTTCTATTTTAAAAACTTGTTTAAACACATAACAAACATTCTGTCCAGAATCTAAAAGTGATACAATAATTGTTCTTCAATCTACCTTTCACGTATTGACATTGCTAAGCGTCCTAACTTCTTGTAATGAATTCCAACCTTATCTTATTGTTTTTTATGATTTAGGACATCACCTTTGACTCTTGACATCCAAGTTTTCTTTTGTACTTTACAACCATCACTATTATTATGAGTTTCCCATGTGAGTTCTGCATACTCCCTTTTTACTTAATTTGATACCTTTTGGGGTGAAACATTTAACTTTATAAACTTACTTGTAAACATCTTGATACTTGAAAATGTACATGCAATTCATGTTTACTTTTTATCATGGTTATTGATATTATTGTGATTGTTATATGAGATACATTATACGTTGACAATCATTAACTATTGCTAGCCTGGCGACCTTGTAGATCTATGTTCTCGACAAGCCTACTTGGTTAATCTAAGTACACTTAACTAGTCGTTTAATCTATAATCTTGTAACCTGTCAAGGTTTGATTGTAGCTATATGTGTTCTATAAACTTGCATAATTCATAACCATTAACATGAATTGCTACTTGTAAATCTTCATATATA
>BJCM01223850.1:0-12224 GCA_018326385.1 Flaveria bidentis | reverse complement strand
ATTGCGAAATCACTATGAATTAATATTTACTGTGAATAGACTAGCTATCTATTACAATGCACTTCTTTTATATGATCACTGTTAAACTGTTTATGTTTGAATAACTCTCTTGAACTCACCAACCATTGTGTTGACATTTAGTATGCTATTCTCAGGTCAGTAACCCGCATTGCCATAGGAGCACTTCACGGCTACACTTGCATCATAAGACTCAGTTTTCAAGACATTATATTTGTTTTTAATGTTTTGTATTGTTCCTTGGGTTGGTACATGTTTTGCCACACTATACATTTCAAATTCTTTAGGTTGTTTTTGTTATATGCTTCCGCACAGTTTTCAAGTTTTACTTTGGTTGTTTTGGTTAAATGATTGCATATAGAGTCGTTCTGAGTAACTATTGACTGTGATCCTGGTTTGTTCACACGCCTCGCGGTTAAACTCCGCACGTGAATTTTGAGGGTGTGACAATAAGAATGACGATAAGAATGACAATAACAATGACAATAACATTGACCATAACAATGACGATAAGAATGACAACAACAATAACAACAACAACAACAACAATAATAATGATAATAATAATAATAATAATAATAATAATAATAATAATAATAATAATAATAATAATAATAATATATTAAGTATTTAAGGCGGATCACAGTTTCACCTGCGCATCATGCGAGTTTCATTACATATAACAAATAGAAAATAATGAATACTTATATATCTATACGTTTTATAGGATCAAGGTTAGTCACTCAACATAATGGTTATCACTCAAACTTACTAGATCACACTCGGTTTGATGAAGCAGAGTCCTTTAAGAGTTGATAATAATATATTAAGTAAACAAGACACAAAGAATAATTTTCAAGATACTTGTATATATTACTTTTCAACTCAAAATGTTACAATATTCTATCAAGCATGTGAAATGAGTTACAATGAGAAACTATATATACTACTATCTACAACTAGTTATACTTTGATACTAGCTGGAAACTTACAACTAAACAAATACTACATTGCTAGAAGTAAGATATCTGAGATAAACTACTATCCTAGATAAGGTAGTCATGACATGTCCATGACTTACCTTTTGTCACTAACTAAAGTTGGTAACTGTACTAACTGATAAAGGATGAACAGTAGAATAAAGTATGGTCAACTACATGGGCGTGAGAAAATGCCACGTAGTATCTCAGAGGTTGTAGCGGAGTGTCAGAGGGACCATACTTATGTTCACTAGTTCATAGTAGGTTCTTTCGAGTGTTAACTGGCTTAGGAAGAACAAGTTCTTCCGAAGCCACTTATACTTCGGAAGAGTCTACTTTTTTCGAGACTTGTGCTGATATTCATGACTTCATACTTCGGAAGTATTGTCTTGAAATTTTCTAAGTGTTTTAAATTTGGAAGGAAGATAACTTTGTCTTCGGAAGATGACTTTGTCTTCGGAAGTTAGGATTCCTCTTCGGAAGTCCTTTTATCCTTAGTCTTCGGAAGTGCAGCTTTTCTCTTCAAAAGTTCTTTCATAGTTGTACCAAAAATGTTTCTAAGTGTAAGTTTTGGTTTCACTAGCCTTACTTGATCTACAAACTCCTTCTAGGCTGATGCTACCAAAACCTCACTTGTTTCTGCTTCTCAAAGCTTTCAGCACTAATGAGAGAAGATACTTATCTATTTCTCTATTCTTTCCAGAGGTGGTGCTGAGAAGCTTGTACAAGTCATTCACAGACAGAAGATCTAGTCTATTACTTTGAATAACATGCATCCCCTGTTATGTCCCTCTGAAGAGAGTTAGTTGATGGGAGTTGTAATCATACTCCTATCAAACTATGGGTTCCAGTTCAGGGCCTTTAACCATTTGCAAGAAAGCCTTTTCTTTGGTGATTGACCCTTTTTTCTTCCCTTTCTCTTAGCTTCAACTCTTCTTCGATCTTGGCCTTTGTAGTTAATTCAGCCAGGTGAAGGCTGCTTAGATGGTTTTTGATGTGAGCAACTACTTCTGAGTTGGAGGGATTGGAGAATGATTTCTCTGCAAGCTCAACAATGTCAAATCTGTTGGAGTGCAGTAGAGAAGATGCATTAAGTCTGTTGACTTAACCATTCTCTCTTTTCAAAACAAAGTTGTGAGAAGAGTCTTTGAACCTCCAATGGACTATCTTCTTTCTAGGAACAAGGGACTGAGATGGTAGCTTGTCTCCCTTCCTAGACTCTAGTAGAGTCACCATCCTTCTTCTTAGCTTCTTCTCTTCTTCCATAAGGGAGTCAAAGTTAGTTGCAAAGAGTTTGAGAGCCTGGTCCAATGTTCCTCTTCGTAGATAAAGGAATTTTTCTCTTGTGAGGGACCATGAGGAGCCATCAGTGAAGGTTAATTTGATGGACCCTTTCGTATAAAAGATATTGCTCAGAGTGGTGTAGTTGATGAGCTTCCTCTTGATCTCCTTGAACTCTTCTAAGGTTAGAGGTTTGAATGATTGAGAGGATGACATGAGTGTTTGATGGATGGATATTGGTTGGAATCTGGGAAGTGTTTTGGGTTTAAAGATAGGTAATGATAGTGGTTGTTATGATGCAGTGGGAGAGGATGAGGGTAAGGTTTATGATATGGGTTCAAGGGTGTAAGGATTAGTGGTTGGCTCAAATTTGATGGGAAAAGGGAAATGTATTGGTTCAAGTTGAGGTTGAGGTTGTGGTGAGGGTTTGGAATTCATCCTCTGTATACTTTTGTATACCTCTTTCCTTTTTCCTGAGCCTAAGTCAGCCTTGATGTCACTGACATGTCGCTGCAAGGTTCTTTCTAACATGGGGACAACTTGTCTGCCAGAAAAGACATGGGCCTTGAGATTAGCTTTTATCCAGGCTTTGTCTCCCATCTTCTTGGATGCCACATGTTAAGCTTCTTCTCATTAATCTTTTCCCTAGCTGCTTTTTCCTCTCTTTGTCCATTTGATCTTTCTCTTTATGGAAGAGCCACAAGATCATGTCATTATCATGAGGGCATAATTCTTCAAGAGAGTATCCTCTAGAACTTAAGAGAGTTATCCTTTCATTTCTCAGTTGTTGCTCAGCTTCCTCCTTCTTTCTCAGCTTTTCCTCTTCTAAAGCCAATCTTGTTGCTTCCTTCTTTTCTTTCTGTAGCAGGGTTGCCTTTTCTAACTTCACCAGCTCCTCAACTGGTAGGAGGAGCACATCTTCACTTGTTGCTCCAAGATTGACAAGTCTATCAATGATCTCCACCCTTTTTTGGTTGTTGATAGCCTTCTGGTTTGCCATAGCTGCTTTGCTACTTGTAGCTAATAGCTTCCCAGTGGGGAGTCTACCTTTTCTCTTAAGTTTTTCTAAACTTTCTTCCTCTTGCAGTTCTTCTACATATCTTCCTCTTTCCTTTGATGTCTTCAGAAGCTTGAGTCTTTGGAGATTTAGGTGCAGAGGATTCAGGTTGGTGGGTGGTGATTTGAGCTTGTTATGTTGAAGGTGTTTGAGTAAGAGGGGTTTTGAGAAAGTCTTCACTATTTATCTCAGAGGCCAGCTCAAGAATTGCCTCTGTGATAATTAGATTATCAGACAAAGAAGATAATCCTTCCACACCTTGTACTTCAGCTTTGAAAGTTAGAGGTATTGTACTACCTGTCCCAATTGATTCAATTGTTGGGCCATCAATCCCTATATTCCTTTCGAAATCAATTTCAGGTTCAATGTGAACCTTAGGTTGACCAATTCCTTCCTTAATGGTAGGAGGTTCATTCAACCTTTGAAGCTCTTCAGCTCCAGAGTATGCCACAACAACATCCAGACTTGATTGTTCAAGAGAGGATCCTATTAGGAACTTGCTTAGGAACCTATTTAGATCTATAAGCATCCTTGGGTCCACTTGAAGAATAATGGAGGAGACTCAGGGAAAAATGTTGCTTGCTGATCAGGATATCTTGAGGATTGAGTAGAAAGAGTTAAGCTTTGCTTCTCCACATGTGTTTCACTTTGAACCTTCTCCCCCTTTTAAGTAGCATCATCTTGAGAGCTTGATGAGCTAGAGGAAGAAGTCAAAGAGACTTAGACTAGTACATGCCTAATAGATCTCTCAATCTGTTTCTCAGCTAGTTGAGCATTGAGATTTTTAATCTCAAGTTGCTGAGTAGCGAACCTATCCTCTAAAGTCTTAACCCTAGACTCAAGGTTTGAGACTTTAGAAAATAGGTCTTTGATTGTGAGTTTCATTCTTCCCTCATATTCTTTAGAAGAATCACAGAGAGATGAGGTAACATACCTAGTATGTTATCCTCACCACCAGATGTGGTTTCTTGGCACCCTGGTTTCCCTTGCTTAATAATGTCTTTTTAGAGTCATCAAGAGGCCAAGTTGTCATAGATTCAGTCTTAGAGATGTTACCACTATCCTAAGAGTTCAATGAGACACTTTCAGTAGTGGCAGCTGATTCTACATGAGTTCCCTCCACATCAGTGGGACTCAACTCAGTTTGGGTTCTCTAATGGGGGCTAGAGATCAGAGGTTTCTCTAGGCTCAGTTGATCCTTAGATGCGTGTTGTAGATCAACATCATGGCCATGAAGAGACATGATTTCTTCATCAGTACCTATTAAAAGGTTAGTGAAGGATATGGAAGTTATGCCTAATGACCTGGGACCTTGATCAATGTCTAAAGACATTAAGCCTATGATGGGGTTGTCCCTTTTTGGCTGCTCAGGGGAGTATAGTGACTCACCCCGAGGGCTTAAAGTGTGGGTTTGGGGCTCATGGGATTGAGACTGAGGAGACTCAATACCCATATTAAGGTCATTTATGAAGGATGGTGAGACCTCAAACTGTGTGGGAGCCCATGTTTCCACTCTAGCCTTTTAGGATTGAACAAGGGGAACTTGTTCAATCATAGAAGATTGAACAAGGGTTCTCTTGGAGCATCTTTGATATGTATATTTGATGGGATTAGAAGGAAAATTTAGCATTGAGTTAGTTATTACTGGTGTGGGTTCATCACCTGTGGGGTTAACAGGGATGTCACCAGGAGCTATATGCTCAATCATACCTGGAAGAAGCACAATATGTCTTCTAATGAAGTTGGGGGACACCCTCTTCAGCATCTTGAAGGCGAACTGCCTCATGTGAGGGATAGGTAGAGTAGCTGCATAGACAAGCTTCTCCTGATCCAACTCACAGTTGATGATGTGCTGAATAAACTTAGGATACATATAAAATGTCTCCCTTTGAAGGTTTCCTTTGAGGTTATTCAACATAAATCTTGAATAGTTGAACTTGAGGCCTTTTATCAACCTGTGAACCATGCATCCTAAATCATAGGGAATTTGATCCCAAACCCAGACTTGTTTGATAGATAGTGAAGAATAATATGAAGCAGGAACTTTCAGTTGTAAGAGAAATTGATTTATTAGACAGTGGACCTACTCACATCTCCACCATATCCTATTTGTGTATATGTGGCTTCTAAATCCATTTTGGGAAATTCAATAGGAGAATCCTCATCATGGAGCTCTAGGTGCTCCCTGATGGTCTGTTCAGATATGATCAATTCTTTGCCACAAATTGTTGACCTAATGACCCTAACTCCGTTCAGAGTGTCAGTTTGACCATTTCCCCATAACTCAACCATATGGTTTAAATGAACAGTGGTGTTAACAATTAGGGTTGCGTAATAGGTGGACTGGGTTAGGAACTGGATGATTGCAGAGAAGTCAACATCCTTATAAGAGTCAAGGAGTACGAATTGGTTGTGCTGATGGTTTAGTGCCATTGTTGGGAAATTACAGAGGAGATGAAGTTGATTTGGGAGTAAAAGTGAAGACGAAGGAAACTTAGGGTTATGAATTTGGTAAAAAGATTAAAAGGATAGGTCGGAAGTATTTAAATGGATAAAATGGCAGATGGATAAGGTGAAGTGACAGTTTGGGATATGATATGACAAGGGCGTTAAGGTTAAATCCATTAAAAAATTATGACATTGTTAATAAGATCTTTACCTTTTACAGAGTGGGGCCCAAAAGATTTCTGTTACATAGTAAAACTTTCTTCCAAGAATAAGAGTTTTTCAGAGAGTAATCTTCTTTCGAAGCCAAACTTACTTCTGAAGGTAAATTTCATCCAAAGAGAATTTTACTTCCGAGATTAAGAATATCTTCCAAATGAAAAGTTTTCAAACTTCGGAAATAGATTTGATATAACATCAAATATTTTTCCGAGGCTAAGAACTCTTTGGAAGATAGATCTGAGCGTGGATGAATTTTACTTCAGAAGACAAATAAGATATCTTTTGAGGGTTAATTTCTACTAGGAAGAACTCATACTTAGAAAACTTTGAAGAAATACCTTTTGTAACATGGCTTAGATTGTAAGACAAAGACAAGATACATTTTGAAAAGGTTTTTCAAAGGAGATAAACTAATCAATGTTTATCATCCCAATAGTTGTAATAAGATACTTAAATTTTTATTCATCAAAAGCTTTGGTGAACAAATCAACATATTGTTCATTTGAGTCAACTTTGACTAGTTTAATCAAATTTTTCTCATGAATATCTCTAATGAAATGATACCTGATATTAATGTGCTTTGTCTTGGAGTGCTTGACTAGATTTTCTGTAATGGAAATGGCACTCTTGAATCCATAGTCCAATATCTGATCTTGAATCCACAACAGCTAGGCACAACAACTAGCAACAACAATGTATTCATCTTTAGCAGTTGATATTAAGACACAAGATTGCTTCTTCCATTGCCATGAGATGATCCTTCCATAAAGAAATCAACATCCTCCTAATGTTGATTTCTTGTTGATATTGCAGCCACCATAGTTACTATCAATGTAGCCATAGAGATTGAAGTCTTGATTCCTAGAATGCTAGAGACCAAGTTTTAGAGCTCCTTTGAGGTATCTAAGGATTTGTTTGGCAGGAACTAGGTGAGACACCTTTGGAGCAGCCTGATATCCTACCCAAATGCAGGTTGCAAACATAATATCAGGTCTACTTGTTGGTTTAGAGATCCAATAATTACCCTATACTGATGTTGATCAATATCCTCCCCCTCAGAGTCTGGACAAAGATTGCGAATTCTGGGTATAGGAGTTTTGCTGGCTTACAATCCTTCATATCAAATCTTTCTAAAATATCATTGACATATCAAGATTGATTGATAAAGAACCCTTCCTTTATTAGTTTTACCTAAATTCCAAGAAAAAAGTCCATTTTTCCCATGGAACTCATTTTAAACTTCTTCTTCATAATGCTCTCAAAGTCTTTACACATTTGGTCATTTGAGAAACCAAATATGATATCATCAACATGTACTTGTACGAGCAAAATGTCTTTCCTGAACTTTCTTATGAATAAAGTCCTATCAATGGTATCTCTAGTGTAACCATTCTTCAAGAGAAACTGAGACAATGTTTGTAGGATCGATATTTGTCACTAACACTTTGTTTTTCTCTCAAACTCACTTAATCACACATGGTTTTAGATGAAGCAGAATCTCTTCTAAGAGTTGATGATAATATAGTAAGTAACAAAGAATACAAGGAAATACAAACTCAAAGTATTACAAGACTTTTGCAAGCATGTTACAAGACTCTTACAAGCATGTTACAAGAGTTACAATGAGAAACTATATATACTAACACCTACAACTGGATATACTTTGATACCAACCGGAAACCTATAACTAAACCAATACTACAAATCTAAAGTTAAGGTATCTTAGATAATATCTTATCTAAGATTTGGTAGTCATGTCATGTTCATGACTTACCTTTTGTCACCAACTAAAGTTGGTAACTGTACTAACTGATAAAGATGAATAGTGGAATAAAGTATGGTCAACTACATGGGCTTTTGAGAAAATGCCATGAAGTATATCAGAGGCCTATAGTGGAGTGTCAGAAGGACCATACTTATGTCCACTGGTTCATAGTAGTGTCTTCTGAAGGTTAGTTGGCTTCAGAAGAACAAGTTATTCCGAGGACAATTATAGTTCTTCCGAGGCTTGGGGACTTCAACTTCGAAAGTCATTGTCTTGGAATCTTCTAAGTCTTGAACTTCGGAAGAGAAGACTTTATCTTTTGATGTTGGAGTTTTCCTTTGGAAGTTGTTCTTGAACTTTGTCTTCGGAAGAACTCCATTTGCCTTCGGAAGTTCCACACTTAGCTTCGGAAGTCCTTTATTAGTTGCACCAAAGTTGTCTAAATGTTTGGTTTTGGTTGCACCAACCTTTCTAGATCTAACAAAATCCCCCTAGGCTGATGCTACCAAAACCTCACTTATTCCTGCTTCTCAAAACCTTCAACACCAAGGACAGAAGATGTTTATCCGTTTCTTTGTTCTTCCCTGAAGTTGTGCTGAGAAGTTTGTACAAGTCATTAGTGGACAGAAGATCCAGTCTATCACTCTGAATGACATACACTCTGTGTGGTGTCCCCCTGAAGAGTGTTAGTTGATGGGAGTTATAGTCATACTCCTATCTAATTATGGATTCAAGTTTAGAACCTTTAATTATTTGGATAAAGGCTTTGCATTTGGTTGCTGTTCCTTTCCTTTCCTCCTCCTCTCTCAGTTTCAGCTCATCTTAAATCTTGGTCCTTGCAGTCAGTTCGGCCAGATGAAGGCTGTTTAGATGATTCCTGATGTGAGTAGCTATCTCGGAGTTGGAGGGGTTGGAGAATGTTTTCTCTACTAACTCAACAATATCAAATCTGCTTAAGTGTAATAGAGATGAGGCATTGAGCCTATTTATCTCTTCATTCTCTCTCTCAACAACAAAGTTGTGAGAATAGTCTTCGAACCTCCACTGAATGATCTTCTTTCTTGGTACAAGGGGATTGCTTCGCACTCTATCCCCTTTCTTGGAATCTAGTAGAGTCACCAGCCTTCTTCTTCACTTCTTCTCTTTATCATTTAGGGAATCAGAGTTGAGGCCAAGGAGTTTAGCAGCTTGGTCCAGTGTTCCTTTAGGTAGATCAAGGAGTTGATCACTTGTGAGTGAACATGAGGAGCCATCAACATAAGTCAATTTGTCAGACTCCTCCTCACAAGAGTAATCGCTCAAAGTTGTACACTTGATGAGCTTCATCTTGATCTCCTTAAACTCCTCTAAGGAGAGATGTTTGGAAGACTAAGGGGATGGTTTTAGTGGTTGTTGGGTAGGTAGTGGTTTTTGGGTTCTAGGAAATGTTTTAGGTTTGAGGATGGGTAGTTGAGGTGATTACGGTAATGGTGTAGGTATGGAGGATGGTGTAGGTTCAGGGGTATATGGTTCAAAGATAGGTTTAATTTTAATAGGAAATAGAAAAGGGGTTGGTTCAGGTTGGGGTTGGGGTTGAGGTGTTGGTTTGAAGGTCATTCCCTGTCCCCTTATATATAGATCCTTCCTTTTCCCTAAGCGAATGCCAGCCTTGATGTCACTGACATGTCGCTGCAAGGTCTTCTCATACATGGGACCCACCTGCCAGCCAGAGAAGCCATGAGCCCAGAGATAGTCTTCATCTAGGCCTTATGACCTATCTTCCTGACAACAACGAGTCATGCTTCTTCTTCCTTCTTCTTCTTTACCCTTAGTTTATCCTTTGTAGCTTTATTTCTCTCCTTTTCCATTGATCTTGCTCTTTGTTGAAGAGCCATAAGATCGTATTATTATTATATGGATACAATTCTTCTTGAGAGAAACCCCTGGAGGTCAGGAAAGTTATCCTCTCCCTCCTTAGCTGCAAGTCAGCCTCTTTTTCCTTCTTATCATTCTCTTCCTCTAATGCTAACCTTGTTGCCTCTTCTCTTTGTTCAATTTGCATCAGTTTGCCTTCTCAAACTCAATCAGCTCCTCTAATGGTAGCATAAGCATTTCTTCACTGATAGCTCCAAGCTTGACCAACCTGTTAATGATTTCCACCCTTATACGATTGTTGATAGCCTCCTGGTTGGTTGTAGCTGCTTTGCTACTTGCAGCTAATAGCTTCCTAGTTGGGAGTTTACCTTTCCTCTTAAGCTTCTCTAACCTTTATTCCTCCTGAAGCTCTTCCGCAGTCAACTTCCTGTTTCCTTTGACATCTTTGGAAGTGCTAGACTTTGGGGGTTCTTGGATGAATTGAGATATGGTGGTTGGGGCTTGTTGTAGTGATGTTATTTGAGTGAGAGGTTGACTAAAAAAATCCTCACTGTTCACCTCAGATGCTAGTTCTAGAATTGCATCTGTGATAACCAGATCCTCGGATAGGGAAAATAGGCCCTCCGCAGCTTCCATCTCAGCTTCGGAAGATTGAAATTGTTCTTTCGAGGCTTTGACTTCAGCTTAAGAAGTTTGTGGCAATGCACTCTCTGTCCCAACTATTTTAGTTGCAGGGCCATCAGTTTCTATTTCCCCTTTGAAATTCTCTGAATTTCATGTAGACCTTAGGTTGACCAACTTCTTAGACAGCGGTAGAAGGTGCATTCAACCTCTAAAGCTCTTCAACTCTAAAGTATGCCACAACAACATCAGGGCTTGGCTATTCAATGGAAGCTCCAAGCAGGAACTTGGAAAAGAACTTGTTCAGATCTTGGAGAATCCCTTGATCCATTTGAAGAACAATTGTAAGAGGCTTAGGAAAAACTGTTGCTTGATAAGCAGGGTATCTAGAAGTTAGGGATGTTAAAGCTTGACCCTATGGTTCCATATGTGTTTGCCTCTGAACACTCTCCCCCTTTTTGTTAGCATCATCTTGAGAGCTAGATGAGCTAGAGGAAGAGGTCAATGAGACCTGAATGGGCACATGCCTAATAGATTTCTCAATCTGTTTCTTAGTTAGTTGAGCCTAGAGATTGTCAATCCCAAGTTGCTAAGTGCCAGACCTATCCTTTAAAGTCTTAACCTTAGATTTAAGGTTTGAGACTTTAGAAAGTAGGTCTTGAATTGTGAGTTTCAGACTTCCCTTATCTTCTTTTGAAGAATCACAAGGAGATGAGGTAACATACCTAGTACGTTCATCCTCACCACCAAATGTGATTTCTTGGCACCATAGTTTCCCATGCCTAATGATGTCTATTTCAGAAGCATCAAAGGGCACAGTTGCCGTAGATTCATACTCAAAAATGTTACCACTACCCTGAGGATCCAATGAGGCTCCTTTAGTAGTGGCAGCTAAATCTACATGAGTCCCCTCCACATCAGTGGGACTCAGCTCAGTTAGTTATTGCTGATGGGGGATAGAGATAAGAGGTCCCTCTAGGCTCTATTGATCCTTAAGAGGGTGTTGTGGATCAACTTCATTTCCATGAAGAGACATAATCTCCTTATCACTTCTTATCAATAGGTCAGTAAAGGATATGGAAGTTATACCTAATGACCTAGGACTTTAGTCAATGTCTATTGGCATTAAGCCTATGATGGGGCTATCCTTTTTTGGATTCTCAAGGGAGTATGGAGACTCACCCTAAGGGATTTCAACTTGGGTTTCGGGTTTCGAGGATTGAGACTGGGGAAATTCAAATCCCATATTAAGGTCAATGGTGAAGGAAGGTAAGACCTTAAACTGAGTTGGAGGCTATCTTTCCATCTAGTCTGTTTGGTTAGAATAGGATGGACTTGATCAACCAGAGTAGATTGAACAAGGGTTCATTTGGGGTGTCTCTAATATGTGTATTTTATGGGGTGAGAAGGTAGAACTGGAAATTGAGGGTGGTTGCTGGTGTGGTTCATCACTTATGGGGTTAACAGGGATGTGACCAAGAGCTATGCGCTCAATCATACCAGGAAGAAATGGAGTGTTTCTTCTGGTGAAGTTGGTGGACATCCTCTTTAGAATCTTGAAGATGGTTGAGCTCATGTGGAGGACTGGAAGAGCAGCTGCATAGACAAGCTTGCTCTCTAACTCACAGTTGATGAGGTGCTGGATGAACCTGGGATACATGTAGAATGTCTCCCTTTGAAGGTTTCTCATCAAATTGGTTAGCATGAATCTTGAGTAGTTAAAGCGGAGGCCTCTTACCAACCCATGAACTAGACAACCTAGTTCATATGGGATTTGATCCCATCCCCCTGACTTGTTTGACAAGTAGTGTGTTAGAACCCTTAGAAGATTAACATTTAGTCTTTTATTGTCTATTTTATATTTTGTACTAGTATAGGGACTAGTTTTGTAAATTGTTAGTTCCTTAGTTTCTAGTATAAATAGCTTAGACTAGAGTAGAATTAGGGGGGTTGTTAACTGCTTTCTTACTCTTGTAATTGT
>BJCM01223849.1:0-14945 GCA_018326385.1 Flaveria bidentis | reverse complement strand
GTCTGTAAACTTTCTACTTCATGTACTTTATCCTTTTTGTAATAGATAAGGATGTGAGCTATGGCATGTCATAGTCACAAGTCAAAAGGCAATCTGCCTTTTGACTCTACAATTGATTTTGTTTGTGTCTAGTCAATTGTATCCAGCTAGCTTTCAAAGTATAGCCGGCTGTAGGATGTAGTATAAGTATCTCATGTTCTTGTATGTTTCCTTTATGCTTTTAACACTTGTAATAGAACATAGATAAAGCAATTAACTGCATTCTTGAAAACCATATACTTGTGTTTTTTGTGTTCTGTCTCTTACATTACTTGTGTTCTTAGTGTTTTACCTTGGTTAATCCAGTTTATTGTTTGATTAAGTTTTAGTTAATCTCCTCTTTGTGTTGTTGTGTTGTAACTGACCCCCTTCAACGATCCTGCAAAATCATACGGGTATAAAACCCAGTTCTATAAAAACATAATGTCATGCATTTCCAGCCCCAAAAATCAGCTAAAACATGTAAAAGAGGTGTTCTAGAACTCACCTTTGCAGCTCTTGAGCATGGCTTCTTCCAAACTCGTTTGAAATTGAGTTCAACCGTCTAGAAACCCACTAAAACATATAACCGAACACACACAACACACATGAGCATAAACCTGAGGACATAACCGGTTAAGAACACCATAAAACCATGGATTCTTACCTTGAATTCGAATTCCTAGTTTGTTCTTCTTCAAGACCCGAGAGTTCTGGTGCACTTTTTCTTTCTCTCCCTCTAAAAACGTAGATCTGGATGTTGTAAGAGTAGATTGGGCTGCCATGCCCACTTTACACCCACTTTTAACCCTTTTTGTCCTTTTGACACTTTTTACCCCTCAACTTGGGTAAAATATATTTTCTTTCTTTTTCTTCATTTTATTCTTCTTTCTTTGACTTTAAAAAAATAACCTTCTGTTACAAAAAGGCTATAATCCCAGCGAACTCAACGACCTTCCTGGAAGTAGCATTAAGATGAGCACATATATTGTGCTTGGTGCTCAACATCCATCTATCAACCATGTTGCTGCAACACAAGAAACATATACATTAGAGTTCTGTATAAGAGATGACAATTGGAACTTAAACAGTTTTGATCAAACTAGTTCAGTCATGCAATTGAACCATACGACTGAGTTTAGTCGTGCGATTGAGCATGCGGCTGAGTTCAGTCGTGCGATTGAGTCTGCGACTGAACTTAGTCGTATGTTAAGCCATGCGGTTGAGTCAGTCGTGCGATTGAGTCACCAATTGATTAATTCGTGCGATTGAATCATGTGCCTGGCTCAATCGTGCGACTGAGGTTCATACGAAGTGTCTATTCACATCTTGCTCTGTTCGACTGTCTAAAATCAAATCTTGGTCAACACTTTATACTAGACTTCATGTTTAGACTCATTAGATTCGTAGGGACTCTAAATAGCACTTATTGTCTTTAAATTAACTTTTATGTCCATTTAAGTGGTCTATTTTGAAGAGTTATTCTCAATTCTTGATTTGAACTGATTAGGTCATTTAGGGTTTGTTAAGATCATTCATTTGGATCGTTTTCGGTCTCACAGTACCTGTAGATGAGTAGGACAATAGTTAGAATCATAATCAACGAGTAATCACAGTAATAGAAAATTTGGGCAGAGTGTTTGCGCATGAGAGGTTTTTGAGAGCTTTGAAGGGTGGTAAGGAATGCGACCGACTAATCCCTCTATTTATACTGTTTTAAAGTTCATTTGTGCGACTGGACCCATACGCATGCTTCATTCGTGCAACTGGGGTTCAGTCATGCGATTGGGGTTCAGTCATGAGACTTGCTTAGACTTCATCATCCAGTCGTACGATTGGTTTATTCTTGTGTAACTATCGCATGGTTGCTCCATGCTCATGGTCTAATCATGTGACTGGCTCATACTTATGGTCCAATCATGCGATTCGCTCATACTTATGGTCCAAACGTGCGATTGGCTCATACTTATGGTCCAATGGTGCGATTGGCTCATACTTATGATTCAATCGTGCGATTGGCTCATACTTATGAGTTTGACCTCGTACGCTTTCAAACACTTACACTCTTTAACTTTTGATATATACCATTTTGAATTATGATCATCTCAGACATGATCCTTTTAATTAAATGTCATTTGATCACCTCAGACGTGATCCTTTTAGTTTAAAATCATTTTATCACCTCAGACGTGATCCTTTTATTTTAAAACCAATTGGTCACCTCAGACATGACCATTTTTAGTGAGTGATTCATAGATTTCATCTAGTTGTATAGTCCAACTTTTACGTAACAAAAGACTAGAAATAGAAAAAACTTGAAATTAAAACAAAACAAGACATATTTTTGTGTTTTTGATTTGAGATGGATTGAAACCTTTTAGAAAACTTCTAACAGATTTTTCTTCCTGAGCAGAATAGCTTCAAGTTAATTTGATCATTTTTGGAAGGATTCATTATGGAATCATACAGGTATATCATAATCATTTAGGACATTTTAATAAAATACTTTGACGCTATATTCTTATTTTGTTCGTGAGTCGATAGCATTTTCAGGAAATCATACTAGAGCTATAAGATGCACAAAACGATTTTGACTGTCAAGAGTTGCAGCCACGATGATTGTCAGTATATTTGCCCACTTATATCCATACACAGATTTTTGACTCACATTGGTGATGAGTCAGGTTTATTTATTTCAACAAGAATTTGTGGCTCCCACACTTATATGGTAATCAACATTCCTTAGGAGATTTTTGAGCGATCTACGAGTTTTTGACAATAAGAAACTATTCTAAGAACTTTCAAAGAGATACCAAGCCTCAGGTCAGTGCCATCGCACAACAGAGAGGCGCAAACAACAATGAATTCTAGAATATTTAGGTTATGCTTATCTCAGGTCAGTGCCACCGCACAACAGGGAGGCACACAACCTATCTTCTTGTTACAGCATTTATTTTTCTTTTGCATATAACGCACCAACAACATTAGTCATTAGCTTGATTGCACTTAGCAGTTTTTACATGTGCTTTGCTTATTTTTATGGTCATCTGCACACTTTTGTGGCGTTTATTTTGCTCGTCACCCCTTATTGGAAATGCGTTGATTGTGTTAACCAGTGATAAGATGAGAACCCACAACAAGTTGAATAAATTAGTTTGAATTTAATTCACCAATGAAGTCTACTCGTCTATTATGTTGAATCTACCGACACATCATACAATGAACTAGCAACCTCTAGGCCTACTTTCTCTATGTTACCTTAGTAGCAGACTAGTTTTACTATCATTTTCCCTTTTATTATGCTTAGACTTTTCAGACGTGTGCTTTGAATTAAGCATGTTGAAACATTTAAATCTTTTTGAAGTCCCAAACAATTTGTTCCCTATGTACTATCATTTTCCATAAACTTTGAATCAAGATCACAGATTTGATTTCATTTAATTTAGCTAAGCTGCCCTCCTCCCTCATTTTTTTAAGTATATAAATATTGCAGGTAATTAAATACTAAACTATTCTCCCCCTTAAATGCTAAAACCGAAAATCTTTTTGTGTTTTTGCATTTTAATAGACAGGAAAATAAAATAAGATAAAAGAAACTAACTAAGAAATTAAGAAAAACATGTCGGACTAAGAATTGTTTTCTTCTTGAATCAAATCACTTTTCTTTTTCACGCCATTAACCTCTAAAAAATATAAAAACCAAGATTTGTCAAATGCTTTTGTGTAGAGGTCGGCGCGTTGAAAATCCGTATTAATTTTAACAACATCGATTAATTGTTTTTCAAAATAGTCACGTATAAAGTGATATTTAATACCAATGAGTTTTGTTTTCGGGTGTTGGACCAGATTTTTGGTGACAGCAATTGCAGTAGAATTATCAACAAAAATAGGGGTGTTAGAAAATTGCAAACCGTAGTCACGCATTTGCTGTTGAATCCAATTGATTTATGAACAACAACTTGTAGCAGCAACATATTCAGCTTCACAAGTTGACAAAGCAATGATGTCTGCTTCTTACACTGCCAGGTGACTAACCGTCTACCAAAGAACTAACATCCTGCTGATGTTATCTTGTAATTCATCTTGCACCCAGCATAGTTCGAGTCACTATACGCTGTAAGCTCTATGTCATCATCATGAGGACACCACAACCCGAGTGTTGGAGTACCCTTCAGATAATGAAAAATCCGTTTCATTCCTATTAGATGATTGACGTTTGGTTTTTCCTGATATCTGGAACAAAGACACGTGGCGTACATAATATCAGGACGAGAAGCTGTGAGGTACATTAGAGATCCAATCATTCCCTGTACATGGTGGCATTAACCAGATCACCATTTTTTTCGGGTGCCATGTCATGGTTCGTGGCAAGTAGAGTTAGAGTAGCTAAAGCATTCTCCATGTCAAATCGACTGAGGATATCTCCTACATACTTGGACTAATGCAGGAAGCTTCCTTTTGGTGTCTGATCCACCTGTAGTCCAAGAAAGAACTTCATCTCCCCTATGGCACTCATCTAAAACTCTGCTTTCATTACAAATTCGAATTCTTTACATAATTCTTTAATTTTGGAACCAAAGATTATGTCATCAACATATATCTGTACCAACAGTAAATCACCATCCTTTTCTTTGATGAATAATGTGTAGTCAATAATCCCTCTATGAAAACCATGTTTCACTAGATGAGTTGAGGTTTCTCATACCAGGCTCTAGGGGTTTGATGGAGCCCGTAGAGAGCCTTTTCCAGTTTATAAACTCTATCCCGATAATAAGGATCCTCAAATCCTTCGGGTTGACTGACGTAGACCTTTTCACGAATTTCACCATGATGGAATACACTTTTTACATCTAATTGATAAAATTTAATCTTCATGTAGGATGCACAGGCTAGAAAGATACGAATTGCTTCCATCCGAGCCACAGGTGCAAACACTTCATTGTAGTCAACGCCTTCGACTTGTCTAAATCCTTGAACCACATGCCGAGCCTTATTTCTAATTATGACCCCTTGATCATCTTTCTTACACTTCAGTACCCATTTAGTGCCAATCACCTTAGCACCTTTTGGTCTGTCCACAAGGGTCCATACTCCTTACTTCTTGAACTGTAGGAGTTCTTCTTGCATAGCACTAACCCATGCATCATTGTTTAAGGCTTCACTTACATATTTTGGCTCAAACTGAGACACAAAACATCGATAAGCACCATCGTAAAGATAGCCTTTTTCCATGACAGAGGCATAATCAGCTGAGTATAGCTGATTTTGTGTCTGCACTCCCAATAGAACATCCCCAATGATGTTATCCAGGGGATGATACATATTAATTTGAGATCCGGGAGTGGTGGTAACAACTATTTAATGATCCAAATTTTGAATCCCATGTTCAGTATGTGTAGCTGTTGGAGTATGAGGTTCAGAAGTGTTAGAGGCATCAAGATCTAATGCTTGTGTACTTTCATTAGTGGGAACCTGGTCCTCCTGGTCCATATTTGCAGTCTCCACTGCTTCATCATGAGAGGATGAGTCACTTACTTCAAGCTCTCCCCCTGAAGGACTAGAGGAATTGTCTAATGGAACCGATGGTGTCGAGTCTTGTGGAGGAGTGTTCAGAACATCGTACATCACTGTAGCAGATAACTCATTATCAAGAAGAGAGGGAGGTAGGTTGAAGGACTTAAAAAATCCATCATAATCAAAGAAGAAGGAAGGTCCTTTTCCGGCAGGGGGTGGTGTATCTTTGATCATCAACATTGCACCACACTTCTACCTGACCCGTTGAGTTGTTATAAACTCTTTTGTTTGGTATACTGTATCCGAGAAAGATACCTTCTTCAGCCTTCTCACGAAACTTCCCAGTCTGAGTTTTCGTTGACAACATGCACAGTGCACTAAATGGTTCGAGGTACACCAAGTTTGGTTCAGGTCGCTAGAGCAGTTCATAACATGTTTTACCGTGATGTTTGACCACCAAGACTCGATTGAAAGTGTAGCATGCATTAGCCATTTCCTCGTTCCAAAATTGAATAGGAAGTTTAGAGTCGGCTAACATTGTTCTTGCTGTCTATATCAAGCTACGATTCTTTCTTTCAGCACGCCCATTCATCTGTGGAGTGTAGGCAGACGTATATTGATGTACAATTCCTTTCTCTCTACAAAACGCAACCATCCACTGATTCTTGAACTCTATTATGTTATTTGATCAAATCTACCTAACTTTCTGCTTGTAGAGTAATTCCAAAGTAGTTACTAGATGTTTGAATGATTCAAAGGTCTTTGATTTGGTTTTTAGAAACATCACCAAAGAAAATCTTGAGTAATCATCTGTTACTACATAGCAGTATAGATCTCCAGCAATGCTCTTTGTGTTGACTGGGCCAAATAGGTCTATGTGAAGAAGCTCGAGAGGAATATCGATAGAATTAACTTTCTTTGCCTTGTGAGACTTCTCGGTCTGTTTCCATTTCTTACATGCTACGCAAAAATCAGGAAGTTGGAAATTCTTGACAGTTACTCCATTCACTAAAACATTCTGTATCAGATGATTCATCTTCCTAGGATTAATGTGTCCCATTTTCCTATGCCAGGAGATTGAATCCCTCTCTGTTGCCTTTGACAAGAAGCATTGGACAATTTTCTCAGTTGTGTAGGCTTGTGATAGATCCAAGACATACAAATCATTATATCTTGAAGATGACATTAGAACTTTATCCTCCTGGATAACATAATCCTTCTTCAACATGTAGCACTTCTTGTTGTCAAACACAACTTTGAATCCTTTATCAAAGATCTAGAACATAGAAAGCAAGTTGTTCGGTAGTTGTTGAACGTAGTTGACCTTGTCAAACTTCACTTTCTTGTTTCCCACTTCACCTTGAGCGGTGATGTAACCTCCTTTATTTCCAGCAAATGATACATGTACCCCTTTAATTTGTTTGACGTTAGAAAGGAGAGACGATTCCCGGTCATGTGCCTGGATGCCCCACTATCAATAATCTAGGTATTAGTGATAGCGCTGTAGCGGACACCCTGCACATTCAAAAGAATTGATCAGTTCAGGTTTGGGACCCAAGCCTTAACTGGCTTGGGTGACCTAAAAGAATCACACATCATGAACTCAACCCACTATCCATTAGAGGATGAGGGCACATTGTTCTTCTTCTTTTTCTCATTATCAGACAAATTACTTGATTTTTCTTTCCAGAAACCAGTTCTGTGTAAGGCCTGTTTGTGATAAACAGACGATTGGCTTATAGTTTGAACATTAGTTTCACTAATACTCTTAGGTAGAGTATTAGATCTCATTTTAGAAAAACTTGTTGCATCATAAAGTTCAATTTTCTTTTTGGGAGTCTGATAATAAGGACAATTAGGAGAAATATGTCCTCGTTTTCCATAACTATAGCATGTTCTCTCTTCTACAGATTGAGGAAAATTCTTATGTGGGGTTGAGTTTGGTAAGGGTGTGAAATGTGCCTGGTTGGGTTTTGTCACTACTCTTTTAGATGTTTCTGCTTCTTTAACAAAATTAATTGTTTTAACATTTTAACATCTTTAACTTGAAGTTTATTTGGACTTTGACGAGTGCCACATTTTTGGTTAACTAGATTAGTCATTTTGGGTTCATATGTAGACATGTGTGAACCTGACTTTAAATTAACCTTTTCAATTTGTTCATCCAAATTTTCTATAGGCATCTTATCTTTTGATTTCAAAGTAGACTCCTTATGTTTAGTGCTATTCTTCATAGGTTTTCTCGTCAGGATCACTAACCAGAGGAGTGGACACCACATGATCCTTAACCGGGTTGTTATTTAGTGGTCTACATTTAGTATTCAGAAGGATGGCATGTGGTGGCGGAACTACTTTGTAACCCAAACCTTCCCCATTGTTTCGTTCTTTCACTAAGTTTTGAACTATGTGTGAAGAACTAGCCAAGCTGTGTAGTTTTTGTTTTAAAGAATCAAATTCGACTTCTAAATTGCCTTTTCCTTTTTTGTTTCTTTCTAAAGAATTTAAATAAAACTTTATGTCATTTGCTTGATTTAAAGCAACAACCTTGATTTCCCTTATTTGTTTGCCCAAAAGTTCTATTTTTTCTTTGAAACAACACTCATTTTTTTTATAATACGATTGGCCTCAGTGCAGAGTTGTAAGTCATTTACTAAATTATTGTTTTGTTCTAATAACCTTGAAACTTTTAAATCAGTGCTATCCCTAAATTTGTTACATTCAGTACAAGCACGTTTATCAAATAATTGGTCATTAGAACTTACCAATGAGGAATTAGATGAGTCAGCCATCAAAGTCGTATCAGACTCTTCAATGACTGGAGAATCTGAGTTTGTTGCTCTGAGCTCTTCCTCAACCAAGTGATTTACCACATTCACAGCTTCTTCGGTATCTGATGGCGCTTGCTCAACTATGATCTCACCTTCACTAGTAGATCCATCATCTAATGCCTCAACAAAGGCAATGTTTGATTCACCCAAAGACACAAAGAAGAAGGACTAGTCTTGCCCTTCATCACCTTGAGCAGTCAGAGCCTTTGTCTCTTTACTTGAAGATAGGGTTCCAATCATATCTTTGTCTTGACGGTTGAATGTAGGAAATGGATTTCCATTTCCAGTTTTCTTGGGCTTTACACATTCATGTTTAAAATGACCCTTTTCACCACAGTTGAAACATGTGACTTTGGTTTTGTCAAAACCAAAAGTTGTATCTTTAGTGGATACTAGATTCTGTCCCATCTTTTTGACAAACTTCTTTGCTCTTCGGACAGCACTAGCTAGGGCACACATTATGTCCATTTGTTCTATCTCATTTTCATTAACTTGCTCATAATCCTCATTTGCAAGATGACAATTTCCAATCTTACCGGCAAATAAACCATCATAAGATTGTACAACCGCCGCTAGAAGATCCATATGTTCTTTGGCAAGTTCCACTGTGACATTACCGAGATTCACGATCTTCAAGTTTGTTGTATTTGCTTTAGGAACTATATATTGGGTTACAGATGACTCTGACGTTTCGGTTCCTGAGGTACTGGTTTGGGACAAAGTAGAAGAACTAGACATGAAAGTTGTTTGTAATGGTGCTCCTGAAACAACTGAAGTTGTAACTGAGTTGTAAAGTGCAGTATTCTGAACATAAGATCCTTTCTTCGACTTGTATTTCATTCTCAGTTCTTCCTCCCTTAATTTCAAGATGAAATCATTTATTTCTAACATCACTAGAATGTCATGTTGTCTCAGATTAGACACAAATGAATCCCATTTATCAGGTAAACCATCAGCAAAGCTTGAAATTTTATCTTCCATAGACGTTGTTACACCATGAGTGTGCAACTCACTCATCATATCGTAGAATTTGTCAATAATGTCATCCAAGCTCTCATTCCCTATCGAGGAGAAATTATCAAATTCCTTTTTGAGAGCTTTAGCCTTCAGTGCTTTGAGAGTTGCGTTTCCATCATATCTCTTCTCCAATGCCTCCTATAACTTTTTAGCCTACTTGTTCTCAGAGAACTGATGAAAGATGTCCTTCGGTATCGACTGAGTCAACAGGGCATAAACTTTCTTTTTAGCATTGAATAGAATCTCCTGTGCTTCACTCATTTCTCCCAAGGTTAACTTGACTCCATTAGCACTTACTAGTACCATGTAACCAATCTTAATGGATGTCCAAAGATTGGGATAAAATCCATTTAAATATATTTCAAACCGCTGTTTCCACTGTGGATAATCAGCTTTGGCGGTTTATTATGATTTACAATCTCATTCTCTAGAAGCAGAAGGTTCTGGATACGAGAGTCCTTTCAGGCGGTAAATGCAACAAATTGATCTTTCATTGCTTTAAACTTTGTACTTTTAGAACTGGACAGTTTCCTCGTGCGAATGAAGGGTGCGAATGAATTCAATCGTGTGATTGGATTTAGTCGTGCGTATGAACAAGATGATTGGAATCTAACAAACTAGAGTTGTTTAGTCATACGAATGGAGTATGCGATTGAGTTCAGTCGTGCAGATGGAGTATACGATTGAGTTCAATCATATGACTGGACCAATCGTGCGACTGAAAGCTGCCGTTTTTGTAAAATCGAATATTTTGACACTTTGACACAAAAAACACGATTTTCCCAGAAACCCTAATCTGTCGTTTGATGAAAAACAAAACTTTAATGCATGCAAATGTCAAAAACACTTTTAGAACCAAATTGGTGTCTCTTTTGAATTAAGACGTATGTTTTTAACACCAAAACTAATCGAATCCACATAAAATCAAAAGACAAGGCTCTGATACCACTTGTCAGGACCGTGTACGTACGTGATGCTAAAAGATTCTGCTTGATGCCAGATCAAATAGTGCGGAATCCTATTTGATTGGCGATCCAATCAGTGAGAACAATAACCCGATCGATATAAGAATGAAAGAAACGTTAAGAATGAGTAGGGATCAATCAAGATCGAACTTTGAAGTTGAATTAGCTGTCTTGGACGTTCTGGATGGCTAGGGCTTGTGATTATTCATAATATCTCTCTAGGTTTCTCAAGTGTTCTGAAAAGTTCTCTTTTTTTCGACTAATTAAGTGGTATTTATATGTTTGTAGTTTCCATTCGTACGACTGAACCATTAGCATGGTTCAGTCGTGCGACTGAGTCAATCTTATGTCTCAATAATACGACTGATCTAGTCTCCTAGTTTAGTCGTGCGACTGGTCCATAAGCATGATATATTCATGCGTATGGTCTATATGTATGGCCCATTAGCATGAATAATCACCCGACTAGGTTGTACACATTTCTCAATCATTATTGACTAAGAACTATGTACAACAACCTCTAACCTATATATGAAGTTCATACATATGAATTATACTTAACACAATAATAATATGAAATACTTAAACATTAATCGACATCAACCACATATTATATTTCATTGAACCATTACATTAGACATATGTAAGAAATGAAAGACTTTTACATGTAAGCTCATAAACTAGGAACATCATGTATATACAGTGTTGGTGGGAAAATATTGTCCAAGCCAAGGGTAGTCGGGCGATTGGAAGAATGAGGTGGTCTGAGTTGAAGAAGTTGGTGATGGAGGAGTATTGTCCTCATAGAGAAATTGATAAGGTGGAAAGGAAGTTCCTGTAGCTGGAGGCGGGAACAATGACACATTAGCAATACACCACGAAGTTTAATGAGATGGCATGGCTGGTGCCGGATCAAGTGATGCCTCTATCATAAAAGATTAAGAGGTACATTCAGGGCTTGCCAACAGATATCCATAGGCACATGATCGCTACCCGACCGAGTACGTTTAGGTCGGAGATCAATCTGGCGGGAAGGGTGGTGGCAACCAAAACTAGAATGGGAAATGGTTTGGACGTGGCGGAGCCACTCCAAACAACAAGGTGGCAAAGGTGGGTGACCGGCGTGTGGTTGGTGCAGGATCGAAGAGATGTGGTAAATGTGAGAAGGAGCATTCGGGGTAATGCAAATGGGGATCAAACATCTGCTTCAAGTGTGGGAAGCCTGGTCATATTGCTAAAGTTTGTGGGGTTATAAGGTGTTATAACTGTGGGGAAAATGTCCATCTGAGCAGGGACTGTAAGAAGCTGAGGGTTGAGAGTTCTGGTGCGAAGAAGAATATTATTGGGATGGAAAGAAAGAAGGCGAGCGCCCGAGCTTTCACGATGACTCGGGAGGAGGCTAGGACGGACCCCGATATGGTGTGAGGTATGTTTCTAGTAAAACAAACTCTTGCATCTGTGTTATTTGATTCCGGTGCTAGTAGGAGTTTTATTTCTACTGCCTTTTATGCTAAGCTACCCATTAGGAGTATAAGTATTGATGAGCCCTTCAATGTAGAAACTGCCATAGGTAAGTCTACTAGGATTTTTGAGATGATTGAAGGTTGTGACATTGAATTAGAAGGTCATAAGTTTCTTGTTAGACCATTCATTATGACCTTAGGTGGTTTTGATGTAGTCCTTGGAATGTATTGGTTGGTGGACTACGAGGCGAACATTGTATGTCAGAAGAAGATGATTAGACTAACAGAGCCTGGCGGGAATTTGGTGACGGTTTACGGTGACCAAGTTACGACTATTCCGAAGGTGATTTCGATGGCGGTGGCGGGAAAGTGCATGAAGCATGGATGTAGTGCCTACTTGGCCTATGTAAAGGACGTGGAAACGCCAACACCACAACTGTCTGATGTACCAGTGGTGTGTGACTTTCCTGATGTGTTTCCGGAAGACTTATCTGGAGTGTGACCTGACCGTGAGATTGCGTTTCAGATCGACTTGATACCTAGTGCCCAACCTGTTGCTAAAGCACCATATCGGTTGGCTCCGACCGAGATGAATAAACTGATGGAGCAACTACAGCTTTTGCTTGATAAGGGTTCATTCGGCCGAGTATCTCTCCTTGGGGTGCTCCTGTCTTATTTGTAAAGAAGAAAGACGGTAGCATGAGGCTGTGTACAGATTACCGTGAGCTGAACAAGTTGACGGTGAAGAATCGGTACCCGTTACCGAGAATTGATGATTTGTTTGATCAGCTCTAAGGTGCAAGTTGGTTCTCGAGGATACCATCAGCTGGAGGTTATGGAGCAAGATATTCCTAAAACAGCTTTTCGCACGCGTTATGGACACAACGAGTTTCTTCTTATGTCTTTTGGTTTGTCCAACGCGCCAACTGTTTTTATGTACTTTATGAACTGAGTGTGTCGGCCGATGTTGGATAAATTAGTGATAGTGTTTATCGATGATATCTTGATTTATTCGAAGAGTGAGGAGGAGCATGCTGCTCATATTCGAGAGGTTTTGGAGATGTTGAGAAGGGAGAAGTTGTATGCTAAATTCTCCAAGTGCGCATTCTGTTTGCACGAGGTTTAGTTTTTGGGCATGTAGTGAATCCCGAAGGGATTATGGTGGACCCGGCAAAGGTAGAGGCGGTGATGCAATGAAAGTCACCAAAGACACCATCCGAGATCCGTAGTTTCTTGGTTTTGGTGGGCTATTACAGAAGATTCATCCAAGACTTCTCTAAGATAGCTTCTCCACTAACCAAGTTGACCCGTAAGGATGTAAAGTTTGTATGGGGTCAAGCTCAGGAGAAGGCGTTTGAGGAGTTAAAGGCGAGGTTGACTCAAGCTCCTGTCTTATCGTTACCCAATGGTAGCGAACGTTTGGTGGTTTATTCTGATGCTTCCTACTCGGGGTTGGGATGTGTCTTGATACAACAAGGAAAAGTTATAAACTACGCATCCCGACAGTTGAAGGTTCACGACGTTAATTATCGTACTCATGATTTGGAGCTAGCAGTTGTGGTCTTCGCGTTAAAGATTTGGAGGCACTACCTGTATTGGACGAAGTGCACCATATTCACCATATTCGCATTAAAGATTTGGAAGCACTACCATATTCATGATTTGGAGCAGAAGGACTTGAACCTGAGGCAAAGGAGATGGTTGGAGCTCATAAAGGATTAGGGTTGTGAGATCCACTACCATCCGGGCAAGGCCAACATGGTGGCAGACCCTCTTATCCGAAAGGAGAGACCCGAGTCGATTCAGGTGAAGGCTTACCATTTGATTATGACCTCTAATGTGATGAAACATGTCAAGGAGTTTCAAGATAAGGCATTGAACGAAGATCATCTTAACTCTGAAACAATGGGAGGTCTGGTCATGGAGTTGGGAGAAAACACACTCGGTGTTAGAACCCAATTCAGACGAATGTGGATTCCTTGTTATTGGGATTTATGTGGGAGGATTATGGATGAAGCTCATAAGACTCGATACCCCATTCATCCTAGTGCTACAAAAATGTATCAAGATATGAAGAAAGATTATTGGTGGCCGGGTATGAAGTGTGACGTAGTGACGTACGTGAGTAAGTGCCTTATTTGTTTGCAAGTGAAGGCGGAGCATCAGAAGCCATACGGGAGGATCCAACCTTTGGACATACCCGAGTGGAAGTGGGAGCATATCACCATGGACTTTATCACGAAGTTACCGCGTACCTTGAAAGGGTATGATGCCATATGGGTGATAGTTGATTGTTTGACGAAGAGTGCTCACTTCCTACCGATCTGAGAGACGTATTCCTTTGAGAGACTCACGAATCTATTTATCAAGGAGATTGTAAGTCGCCATGGTGTACCGGTGTCTATCGTGTTGGATCGTGACACTCGGTTTACATCCAAGTTTTGGAAGAGATTTCACGATGCTATGGGGACGAGGTTACATATCAGCATGACTTACCACCCCCAGACAGATGGTCAATTAGAAAGGTCCATTCGAACGCTAGAAGATATGCTTCGGGCATGCGTCATTGACTTTGGAGGAAGTTGTGATAACCACTTACCGTTAGCCAAGTTCTCATATAACAATAGCTACCATGCTAGCATTAGCATGCCTCCTTATGAGCTGCTATACGGTAAGAGATATAGAACACCAACTTGTTGGGGTGATATTGGCCATAAAGAGTTAGGGAGTGTCAAGGTGGTAGAGACTACTACTGAGAAGCTAGAAAGGATCAAAGCCTTTATGAAGGCAGCTAAAGATAGGCACAAATCGTACACCGATAAACAACGTGGACAGATTGAGTTCCAGGTGGGTTCCAGAGCTATGTTGAAAGTCTCACCATGGAATTCCTTCCTCTTAGTATATCCTTGAACCACTAGTATTGCCTTGTTCTTGATGATCAAACCTCTATTATCTCTCTTGTTTCTGAAAACCCATTTAGTGCCTATGGGTACTTGACCGAATGGTAGGGGACATAGGTTCCAAACCTTTTGTCTCTTGAATTGAAGCAACTCCTCTTGCATTGATTCAACCCAGCTACTATCTTTCAAGGCATCTTCTACCTTCTTGGGTTCCATCTGGGATAGAAAGCACGAGTACAA
>BJCM01223840.1:0-10531 GCA_018326385.1 Flaveria bidentis | reverse complement strand
TGGAGGGTCAACCAATTCCCAAACTTGGTTGTCATACATGGATTGCATCTCTACGTTCATGGCTTCCAGCCATTTGTCACAATCCGAATTAGACATTGCATCATGGTATGTAGTTGGCTCATTGGAGTCAACCACATAGCATCCATTCATGAAAAATCCATATCTTTCAGGTGGGATGCTAACTCTACCAGATTTGCGAATGTTTTGTGTGTATTGATCAACCTCTTGATCATCATCAACAACCTCCTGTTGATTGCAAGTGTCAACCAAACATGTATCGGCTTGTGGATCTTAATCCTCATCAATTTCCATTGTTCTATATGACATTCCTTCCATAAGGAACTTAGCTTCCAAGAACTCAGCCTTTCAAGCAATAAATACTTTTTGCTCTATTGGATCAAAGAAGTAGTATCCAATACAGTGTTTGGGATATCCAACAAATATACACTTAGTGGATCGACTTTCCGACTTGTTTTGGGTGTTTAGCTTAACATAAGCTTCACAACCACATACTATTAAAGATGACAGCGATGGAACTCTTCCATGCCATATTTCAAAAGGTGCGAATTCACTTTCTTGGTTGGGGCCATATTCAAAATACGAGCCGCGGAGAGCAATGCGAAACCCCAAAATGATAGAGGTAGTGAGCTTAGAGCAATCATAGATCGAACCATATCCAATTGGGTTCAGTTTCTCCTTTCAGACACACCATTATGTTTTGGCGTTTCGGGTGGAGTAAGTTGTGAGAGGATCCCACAACTTCTTAGATGATCCTAAAAAGCCTCACTAAGGTATTCACCTCCTCTATCTAAATGAAGAACTTTGATAGATTTATTGAGTTGATTTTCTACTTAATTCTTGAAGATTTTGAACATTTCAAAAGCTTCATGTTTATGTGTCATCAAGTACACATAACCATAGCGACTGTAATTGTCTGTAAAGGTAATGAAGTATCTTTCACCATTTCTTGTGATTGTCCTAAAAGGACCACATACATCCAAATGTATGATTCCTAATAAGTATTTTGCCCTCTAGTTAGTTCCACTAAAGGGCGACTTGGTCATCTTACCTTGTAAACAAGATTCATACTTATCAAATGTAACATTTTCATTTGTTTTCAAAAGACCATTCTTTTGAAGTGTTTGAATCCGATTCTTGTTTATGTGACCAAGACGACAATGCCAAAGATAAGAATCACTTAAACCCATTTTAAGTTTCTAGGTGCTTGATTGGTATAATGAGTTATTAAAGGATGAATCATCATGAACCAATTTATAGATACCATTAAAAGGCATAGCCTTGAAATAAAATACATCATCCATACAAACATAAATACAATTGTTAACAAAATTTAATTCATAACCACATTTTTTTAAAAGGGAAACAAATATTATGTTCCTAGTCAAACTAGGAGCATACAAATTGTTCATAATAACAACTCCCAAACCATTTGAAAGTTTCAAAAGATAGTCTCCTTGGGCTTCGAAAACAACTTTTTCTCCGTTGCCCATGTAAAGACTTGTGTCTCCCTTCTTGAAGTGCTTATTTCTTTTGAACCCCTGCAACAAATTGTGAATGTGAGTTCCACATCTGGTAACCAATACCCATGTGTTTGAAGAAATAACATTTAAACCAATATGAATCATGAAAGTTTTACCTGAGGTTTTCCTAGCATCCCTCTTGTTTCTCAACTCTTTCTGATAGGTTGGACAATTCCTTTTCCAATGTCCTATCTCACCACACTCAAAGCATGGATCGTTCTTCGTTACCTTAGGCTTCTTAAGCTTAGGCTTTGGAGGTTCCGTTTTAGCCTTTCCCTTACCTTTTCCTTTGATGTGCCATTTTCCTTTGGCAACACTTTCTTTAGGATCGGGGTATGGCCTTTTCTTGTTGCCTCCCTCATTGATAGAGAGAGCAGGTAGAACCTTTCTACCCATTCCTGCCTCGGTTGTTTTGAGCATTGCATGAATCTCACCAATGCCCTTGTCTCACCCGTTCATATTGTAATTCATTTGAACATCTCAAACCTTTTTGTAAGGACTTAAGGATCAAATCCATGGCCAGCTCCTTTGAGACGGGGCAATTAAGCTTCTCGAGGCGATCAACGTATCGTTTCATCTTAAGAACATAAGATAATACCAATTAGGTTTCTTCCATGCGACACGCATGAAGCGCTCGAACCATTTCGAAGCGCTCTACCCTAGCTTGTTGAAGGAACATTTACTTTAATTGGGTAATCATGCATATGCCCTATGATGCTTCAATTCCTTTTGGAGTTTAGGAATCATAGCTCCCAACATGAGGATGGAAACCTGCATGGAATCCTTAGTATATTGAAGCCAATCTTTATAGGTCTTAACATCCTCAGGGTCGGGTTGGTCAGGAATGGGATCGTCAAGAACATATGCCTTTTTCTCTTGCTTGAGAACAATTCTCAAGTTTCGAAACCAGTCCATAAAGTTGTTATGGTTAAGACGATCCTTTTCTAAGATGGTTCTCAGCGACAGGGTATGGACGGTCGGGGTGGTAGCATTACTGTTTGCGGCCATTTCTACAAAATTTACAAAGTTCGTATTGGTATTTGTGAAAAAATAAATTTTAAATTTACAAAGTTCGTATTGGTATTTCTGAAAAAATAAATTTTAATCATTAATACCCTTTTCATGTCTCATAGACAATTAATAATTAAAATCTAAAATCCAACGTTATATTTAAATGGTGGTTAGGTGACCCTATGCACATGGCAGTCAACATTTGACAATTGCAACCTATTGCAACTTCAAGCTTTATGGGATTGGTTAAACATCTTATGTTTAGTTGGCATGTAAAATCCCATCAACACCATTGTACGCCATGCTTCAATGACCCTATGCACATGGCTTCCAATTCAAGTCGTTCTACTTACACACACGTGTGAGTTTACACATACAAGTGGTTAGGTGACCATTATCCTACAAATATGTTAAGCCCACCTCAAACACACAAGTTCCCTAAAAGTGGTTAGGTGACCTTTATCCCACAAATAGTTATCAAGTGATTCGAGTTTCGTGTAAAAGGATGGTGTTAAACTTGTTTCCAAAAGGATTTTAGTTTTCATTAATTCTAGTTATGAAAGCTCTATATACCTTGTATTTGCATGCTTTCAAATACATGGTACCCTATGGTTCTCTTTTAGTAAAAATCCCTTTTATTAAAATCATTAATCCTTTTAATAACCTTTTATTAGTCACTTAATGATTAGGAACCATAAATTTTTAGCTTGTTTTGTTTGTAAATTAGTTTGTTATGCACATCCAAATATCAAACAACCATCATATAACAAACAACCAAACAAGCTTAATCAAACAATCACAAGTGCATAACCATAGCCACTAAGTTGACCACACTTGTTTGCCATCACAAGTGTTGTCATTTGGTCATTCCTACAGGTTAAACACAACACAAAAGAGAGGATCTCCAAAGACCCCCACTTGAAGTTTCGTCCAAATGCTTCAAGTCCTTCTCTTTGTGCCTTCCCTTTTGTGCTTCCAGCTTGTGCATCTTCTTTTACAATATTTATATCCTAATACATACTTCCCAATAAAAGAAAATACACCTAATCTATTTATTACATCACCATTGAATGAATAAATAAATTACATCCAATTACAAGCACAAAAGAATAATATTACAACCATTATGAATGAAATCAACCAAAACAAACATTCAACCGAACAACCAAGTCAACACAAGGTCAATGCTAGGTTATGCAACAATATGAAACAACATATAAAACATCCAAGAATCAAAATAAATCCCCATTTAACCCTAAATTTTCAGCCAACATAAACCAAGAATTTAGGGTTTTTGTCCATACAAAATATAATCAACCATTTGACATCATTCTTTCAAGGTTTAATCATAAGCATGTAAGATATAACCTTCAAAGATTGGGGATTCATCATATCATCACAAACAGCCCCTATTAGGTTGTTAAAGTCCCATAAAACCAATTTTACGAGGACAAAAGAAGCCAGTCAACCACATATCCGGCTCTAGATGCCAATGTTGGGTTCGTTAGACCATTATCAAAGTGTTTAACAATTTAAACATGAAAAACGCAGCAGAATGAAACCTTAATATTATGTTTTCTAAACTGAAATTGAGGCATAATCTTAGCAATAACAAACCCAAGAACATAGGATCAAATATATATGTGAATCAACTAGCTATCAAGAAGAGATAACAACCAAAACAACACATACAAACTACCTTTCAGGAGCTGCTGAAAAATGTGAGATATGAGGAAGAAGATGATGTTCTTGAACGACCAAAACACCAAGGAGAAGTGTCCTCAAGCTTCCATACCCATAAGCATCAAACAAAGACCTTTCTTGCTAGGATTTGCACACCAAATTTCGACCAAAAGGAGTTGAAAAAACCGATTTTTGAGCTTGTTCTTCTTCAAGAATAGAGAGAAATGGTCCTTGTAGTTCTCGCATGTACGAGAGAGAGTGAGAGGTTGAGTGTGTGACTATCAAGAGTGTCTTGTTCCAAGAAAAAAATTGAACCAACCCCCATAAAGGGGGCGGCCAAAATGGCCTTTCAAAAGGGGTTTCCCCCAATTTTTATCAACACATTTTTATTTAACTAGTCACTTGTTGAGTCATGAAATTAACCTTTTAATTTTATAACACAGACACACTTTTATTACTTGATGTTATTAACCAATTTAAATAACATTAAAAATAATACCCGTGAACAAATATCCCTATGAGTTGTTCCATCTCATATGCAACTTATTTAGAAAACCCACTTTTGTAAATTGGTGTAATTATTTAATTGCATAATCATATCATCTATTAAATATCAATTCCTGTTTGCTAAGCTTGTTATTGGGTATGACCTGACTTGGATCGTAACGTACTAACCACATCAGTGTTCTATGTGTCTTGGGCATAAAGAATCCAACATCACCTACCAAAGAAAATTCAAACGAACCCCTACACAGGCTAGTCTGTCTGTGCAGGCCCCCATACTACTACCCACATAGGAAGAAGTGGACACTGGAGCTCCCACTTCCCCTAAGGAGCAACCCACTCCCTTCTCTTCAAGAATTAGTGCTGAGGTTTCTCATGCTCAGCCTTTTGAGCTCACTAGCCTTACAACCTTAAGCCTTCACTCTAATTCTCAACACTTAAGTGAACAACCTTCAAGGGAAAGCTACCATCCCTAGCATTTAGATTTAAGCCAACCAACCCCTAGCCTTGACTTCTATGATGATGAGGACATAGGACTCAGTGAGTACCATGATTCTCTCTACTCTTCCCCCACTCAAATAGAGATGAGGGTTTCTGACTCTCCCTGTCTAGCCCACATCCTCTACCTACCATTAAGTTGGATCTCCCTGGCTTTGTTTAGGAGGTCCATATGAAAGAGACTCTTACTTCTATCAATGATTACATCTTTAAGACCTCAACCATGACAACTCAACTTACTAACACTCCATCTGAAGTGGTTAGTGAGTAAAGGAATACCACAAGCCAAGAATATGATGTTGGTGGTAAGACTGAGGACTTTAGTCCAATTATTTCATCCACCAATGAATCTTTTGATGAAGAAGAAGGGAATCTGAGACTAAAGGTGCAAAAACTGTCAAAAACATGCACCTATTTAGTCTCTGAGGTTAGTCACTTGGAATCTCAGGTGACTACCTTAGAAAATAGGGTTAATGAGCAGCAACTTGAGATATCTTGTCTTAAGGAAAAACTAGTCGGGAGACCTTTAAGAAGAGCTCATCCAGGAACACAAGAACCTGTGGATGTGATTGACCTAACTCCTAGCTCACCTATGCAAGAGGGTGATGCTACCAAAAGAGGGAGAAAGTCATTACATTCACAGAACCTGGGAGTTCCTCATAGAGTATAGACATTGAGGGCTCAGCATCCTCACTTGCAGTTGTTCATACTCAGTAACTTCCTCAAGTTCACATTGATGTGGACTCTATAGACTCTCTCATCTAGAGTCTCTTTGAGGAAGGCATACCAAGGCCTATGTTATCTCCACCTCAAGGAACTTCCAACTACATCATAAAGTGGAGCTATGATGCTGATAGAAGAGCTCTTGGTCTTCAAAGAGTTCAAGGGCAGCAAGAGGTCTTTAACTTTCAGACCTTGAACTACTATGAAGGTCTTGACCTTATCAACATGCCATTTGTCAAGTCAAGCCAATCAAGACAAGCTGACAAGTTGGCTCAAAGGATTCAAGACATGACTACAGAAGAGTTCAACCTCAGAAGGAGACAAAGGCAATTAGGCAATGTCATTGGTCAACTGGATGTTAAGGCATACCCTAAGTTAGCTTCAAAGGGAAAACCTTGACTGAAGGCCCAACGATGGAACCTGAGTGCTCTGTCACACCTAAATCTGCTTTAGAAATCCATTCCTTTGATGAGACACCTACAGGTGAAGGTGTATCTCAACCTCACCCTGGCAAGAGCATGGATGCTACTCCAAGCAATGAAGGTCAATGCTCTCTCCACCATGAGTCATAATGGTCTATGAGTGATAAAGGGAAAAGGAAAATGACTCTTGAGGAGATTGACAAGGTAAAGAGAGAGAGAGAGGAAAAGGAAGCTAAGGGGAGAAAGTTCCTCTGCAGGGTCTGCTGGCTTCATAGAAGCTACATTCAGAGCTACCCCCAGACCATACACTCAAAATAATGAGTCAAGGTTAGTTAGGATTGCTTACTTACAGACCAGGGACTATGATATTGATAATATCATCTCCTTCCCCATAGAAAAATTGAATGAATTGGCTAACATAGAATTGTTAAGAGAGAAGAAGGAAGGAGAGGATGCAAGATTGGTTCTTCATATCAAGAAAGAAAAAATACTGAAAAGGCTCTACAAACATGTTCCTACTCTCTGACCAGTTCAAGAAATCCCTGTGTAGGAGACTATGGCTCCACAAGAACCTAGGTAGACAAAGAAACTAATAGGATCAGCATGATCAACTACTTGAGTGCCATATGTCTCTACAAGGCTGCTACACTTCTTCCTTTATCCTTTGAGTACATTGAGTTTGAGTATCTCAAGCAACTTGAACTTCAAATGCTCAAATAATGAAAGGCAATAAAGAGAAAGATGAGGGAAAAAGCAGGCAAGTCAGGAGCCATCATCTAAAAAAACTAAAAGAAGTCTGCTCATAGGCAGAGGATGATGAGCTTTTTGAAGCTATATGGATTCTCTAGAAGGATACTTGGCCCTATGTCTCTATCAACTATGGATGAGCACACTAGGCTGATCAAGCAGAAGATTAAAAAATAAGAAGTTGTTGACTTACACTCCCACCAAGTCAGGTCCTTCAATAAGTGGCGGTAAAGGTTGAACCTTTTGAGACAACATAACCTGGACCTCCTATTGAGTCTCGACAAGTTTCGTCTTCTGATCCATAGCTGCGTTTTCTCCCCACTCATTCTGAACCTATGAGAGTGGAAGACCTTAATAAGAAAGACAAGGATGATCAACAAGGTGTTGCACGTCAGTCTTCTTAGTTAAAGAGTTTAAAGAGGAGGAAAAGGATGGCTTCTAAACATAAGTCTAAGAAGAAGAAGAAAGAGGCATCCATCTCCAAACCTCAGGAAGAGTCAGAACATCCCGAGGATATGCAACAAAAGGAAGCCCCACCAACTCCAATCCAAGTAGCTCCTCTGGCATCAAGAAGACCCATCTTATCTTGGACTTACACTACTAATCTAGAGAGTTGGCTTGTGATCTGAGATCAAGGTATTAAAGATGTCTACACATGGCAAGACATGTTTGATCTACCTCTGCATGATCTTTTTGAGACGAGAAGACCTTATGAGAGTCTGAATGATCATGAATATCTTATGAACAAAGGAATGGTCATCATCATAATGAGGATTGTCAATATTTGAAGTCTTCAAATGTTTTGGTAGCATCAGCCTAGGGGGAGTTTGTAAGGTTTAATATAAGGCTCATGCAATCCAAAATAACCAATTTCTATCCTGCATGCATGCATAAAAGTACTAAGTAGAATGCTTCAGAAGTTTCATACTACGCCTTAGAAAATAATGTAAGTGTGAAATCTTCTGAAGCCAAACATGAAGTTTTCCAAAGCTTCAAAGAAAGTGTCTTTCGAAGCCAACACATGAAGACAAATTTCTTGCAAAGACATTTAAGTACATGCTTTATCTAATGTACATTTTACCATAAAGCTGGACCACCTTTCCGCTGCAACTCTATTGACTCACCAACTTTCACAAGTTGGTGAAAGGTCCATGCTTTTGGTAACTGTACATTAAGGTCTTGAGTCTGTTACTTCTTACTTCATGTACTTTTATCCTTTTTATAACATATTAGGATATGAGCTATGGCATGTCATAGTCACTAGTCAAAAGGCAATCTGCCTTTTAACTCTACATTGATTTTGTTGTTTTCTAGATCATGTATCTAGCTGGCCTTCAAAGTATGGCCTACTGTAGGATGTAGTATAAAGTATCTTAGGTCCCTTGTATCTTTTCTTATGCTTTGTAAACACTTGTAAGGAACTTGAGAGCAATATACAACATTCTTGATAACTAAGCACTTGTGTTATGTTGTTCTTGTTCTTGTTTTGTATCTTTATTACTTGTGTTTTATTGTATCAAAGTGTGACCGGTTACTAGTTCCCTTATTGACCTGTTATGTATTCTAACTCAGTCTCCTCATTGTGTGTTTTGTTGCAAGTGACCATCCCTTAAACGGTCCTGCAAGTTGAAATGCAGGCCTTTTTCCATCCCATGAATTAAGCATCCTAGTTCATATGGGATTTGATGCCATTACCTAGACTTGTTTTACAGGCAGTGAAGGACTATGTGAAGTAGGAACTTCCAGTTGTAAGAAAAGTTGACCTTATACATAGTTGACCTGCTCACATCAGCACCATATCCCATCAAGGAATATTTGTGATCCAGGTCTATTTTAGGAAACTCTGTAGGAGAGTTTTCATCATGAAGCTCAAGATGCTTCCTAATGATCTATTTAGATATGATCAATTCTTGACCACAGATGCTCGACCTAAGAAGCCTAGCTCTATTTAGGGTTACAATATGTCCGTTTCCCTAAAATTCGGCCATGTGGTTCTAATAAACAGTAGGGTTGAAAGATAGGGTAGTGAAGTAGGTGGATTGGATATGGAAGGAGATGAATTCAGAGAGTTGGAATTCTTGGTAGAGTCAAGAAGTGCGACTTGGTTGTGCTGAGGGTTTAGAGCCATTTTTGTGACAAAGTTGCAGAGAAATGAGCTTGAATTTGGGTAAATTGAAAACGAATGAAGCTTTGGGTAGTAAAATTGGTAAAAAGCATAAGTGAGTGAGTCAGAAGTATTTAAATGGCTGAAAATGGCAAATGGATAAGGTGAAGTGATGGTTTGGGGTATGATGTGACAAGGGCGGTAAAATATAATACATTTAAAATTTTTTGATATCATTAAGAAAATCTTTACCTTTCTATAGTGTGAAGCGCAAAAGATTTATGTTACACAGTAAAGCTTTCTTCTGAGTTTAAAACTTTTCCGAGGTTGTTCTTCTTTCAAAGCCAATATTACTTCCGAAGGTAAATTTATCAAATTTACTTCTGAGAGTAAGAAGTTCATAAGAGTTAAGAAGTTTATTGAGTTTCAAAAGTAGATTTGATATGATATCAAAAAGCTTATTTTGTGACTAAAAACTCATTTGAATATAATATTTCCCTTGGAGGAATTTTGATTTGGAAGATATATATGACATCTTCCAAGAGTTAATTCTTCTTCAAAAGATTTTATTCTTAGTGAAATTTTGAAGAAAAACCTTTTGTAACAGAGCTTAGATTGTATTGACAAACACAAGACACATTTTAAAAAAGTTTTCAAATGAGATGTACTAATCAATGTATATCATCCCAATAGTTGTAATAAGATACTTGAATCTTTGTTCATCAAATGCTTTGGTGAACAAATCAGCATATTGTTCATTTGAATCAACTTTGATTAGTTTAATAAGTTTTTCTCATTAATATCTTTCATGAAATGGTAGCTGATGTCAATGTGCTTTGCCTTGGAGAGCTTGACTTGATTTTCTATAATGAAGATAGCATTGTTGTTGTCAATGTGGATAGGAGTACTCATGAAGCTGAATCCATAGTCTATCATCTGGTTTTGAATCCATAACAGCTGAGCACAACAACTAGCAGCAGCAATGTATTCAACTTTAACAGTAGATGTTGAGACACAGGATTTCTTGTCCCATGGAACTTATCACAAATTTCTTCTTCATGATGTTCTCAAAGTCTTTGCACATTTGTGATGGGTTTGATAGACCAAAATCAAAGTTGTTTAACCATTTTAAACATGAAAACGCAGCGGATAAAAGCCCTAATAATATGATTCATAATCTGAAAAATTAAGGTTCTTTTCTTTGTAATAACAAACCCAAGAGCAAAGGATCATTCATATGTGTTTGAACAAGCTATCAACAAGATATAACAACCAAAATAGAACAAGAAAACTACCTT
>BJCM01223839.1:0-20071 GCA_018326385.1 Flaveria bidentis | reverse complement strand
GTTCTATTACAAGTGTTACAAAGCATAAAGGAAAGTTACAAGAACATGAGATACTTATACTACATCCTACAACCGGCCATACTATGAAAGCCAGCTGGATACAATTGACTAGACACAAAACAAAATCAATTGTAGAGTCAAAAGGCATATTGCCTTTTGACTAGTGACTATAACATGCCATAGCTCACATCCTTATCTATTACAAAAAGGATAAAGTACATGAATTAGAAAGTTACAAACTCAAGACCACAATGTACAGTTACTAAAAGCATGAACCTTTTCACCAACTCATGTAAGTTGGTAACTTTACAGAGTTGCAGCGGAAAGGGGTCCAACTTTATGGAAAAGTACATTAGATAAAGCATGTTGTTAAAAGTATTCGGAAGAAATCTGTCTTCAAGAGTTGAGCTTCGGAAGACTGTCTCTGAAGCTTCGGAAGACTTTATCTTTGGCTTCGGAAGATATTGGTCTTGGCTTCGGAAGATTTCACACTTAGAGTAATTCTGTTGCATGTGTGAAACTTCCGAAGCATTATTCTTCAATGCACTTGTGCAGCATACAGGAGAGACTTTGTGTGTTTGAGTTGCATCAGCCTCTTCATATATTCTCTACAATATCATATATGCAACCTTTGGTTTAAAAAAGCGCGCCTTGCTTTAGACTAGGTGAAGCGCATGCTGTACAAAAGACGGAGGTGAGGTGCACTTTTCACACCAAAAGAAGGCACGAGTTGCATTCTTGAGGCGCGCTTATTGTACATGAGATGAATTCATGAATCAAGATGTTGTACAGCAGGCTTTTTAGGTTGTACATATAGTTATTTAGATATTAAATCATGTGTAAAGCTTATTTATGTCTAAATTTTAGGTATAAATGATGCTAGAAACCGGTGAGAAATATAAAATAAGTTATATAATTAAATTTGCTCCATGTGTACGAAAGATGGTGTGCTTTTGCACTTTATGCCTAGTACCTTGGCTCGGGATTTGTCACCATTGGGTGTGGGTTCAATTTTTAAAAATCTGATGCTCCTGCATCACAGTTACATAACAGACCTGTTTATTAGACAGTAACATGGTTTCATGGAAACACTTGTTAGTTAATGTTTTTTAGAATTTCTTTCAATATTATTAATCCAAGATTTTTGTTACTTTTATATTAGATTTTTGGAATGCAATGATTTGGAGGATGTATGCATTAGACGAACACTTTGGGTGAATTTCAACTCTTTGATCCATTCCCTTTCTAGCTACTTTCTTATTTGAGTCATTTGACCCGTTTAATAGTTGAAATAGCCGTAATTGGCCCATTTATAAGTATATGGGTTGAAATTATGATTTCTAGTGTTTTATATATGTCTTTTTTCCTCATGTTTTATGCAATATGATCTACATTGTTCAGCCTTTTCTACACTCTTGTAAGCTCTATAAGCTTTAAAGTTAAATCCCCTGACTGGATACTTGCTATATATTGCCTTTTATCTAGGTAATGAATGCTGGATTTGAAAATGAATTCTATCTATTAAAGAGTCGGTTAAGGTATTATGCATTTATCTTGATGTAACTTCCTAATTTGAGTTCCATGTCTACATTTTGTCCTTACCTCTTATCTCTGTTAACCACACAGGGATGGTCAAGAAGAATGGGTTCCATTTGACACGTCACGTTACTGCTCCACATCTGCATTTGATGCTGCTTCACCTATACTACATGAAGTTTTTAATTCACTACAGTTCCTGGATATTGATTTAGAACAGGTAAGAAGAAAACATAGGCTTTATGTTTTGATATGATTAGAGGTTGAAATTTCGACCCATTGAATTATGAATTGGTTGATACGGGCTATGGTTTTCAAGTTGATGGGTTAGATGGTCGTATGGGTTGTGAATCACCCAAATAGTATTTTTAATGCTCAAAACCTAGCATTTCATTTGAAAATTTAGACTGTTATGGAACTAATAATAATTTATATTATCATATATGACACTAATTATTTATTATAAAAAAATTTCTTTCAAAAATTTTGGCACACTAATTATTCTTTGTTTGTTTGACTACAAAAACAAGTCATGATATTTGTTTGTTTGGTAATACAGCTACATGCAGAAGCTGGTAATGGTCAGTTTGAAATTGCATTGCGTTACACTACTTGTACCAATGCTGCAGATAACTTGATTTATGCCCGTGAAGTTATTAGAGCTGTTGCAAGGAAACATGGGTTGCTGGCTACTTTTTTGCCAAAGTAGGTATTGCATGATGGAAAACATCACTTGCTACTAGAGGTGGCAAGATGGGTGGCTTGGACAGGTTGGGTAAGGGGTGTCAAAACGGGTTTGGGTTGGAACGAAATATATTCTAATACTATTTGAAATAGGCAAGGACAGGTAGCATCGACAAGTAAACACTTTCTTTTCCATATTATGTTTTGTATACATAATCAAACTTCTACATAAGTAATATAATTACAATGATTATCTACGACCTTGAATAAACCTATTTACGAGGTTCTATGCATTAGAAAAAGCCTTCATCGAGCTTTTGACGTGCTCCTCTTATAGCTAAATTCTATAAATTGATGCATTTATTTGTTAGAGATTTAACACAACTTGAATCAAAGCATTTATAATTAATTGAGATAGAACTGACACCTGTAGTTGCTACATAAGAGTAGCCAGCCTTTATGACATAATTTCTTGCCCATGAAATCTTCTTAACTGTTAATTTCAGATGCTTTCTCTTTTCTGAATGCTTTATTTATGCTCCAATTAGGTATGCATTAGACGACATCGGCTCGGGTTCACATGTGCATATTAGTTTGTCCCAAAATGGTAAAAATGTATTTGCAGCTTCTGATGGATCATCACGCCATGGAATGTCTAAAATTGGGGAAGAGTTCATGGCTGGTGTTCTACACCATCTTCCATCACTTTTAGCTTTTACAGCACCAATCCCAAACAGGTAAGAGGTTTCAATTTTGGCAATTGTTGTGAGGAATTTTGTGTGTGTGGGTGTAACTTTACAAAGTACAATACAAAATAAAAGAAAAAATGTCTAACCATCGAAATATCATTCCATTCATAGTTATGACCGTATACAACCCAATACATGGAGTGGAGCTTACCTTTGCTGGGGTAAAGAGAACAGAGAGGCTCCTCTCAGAACGGCATGTCCACCTGGAGTTCGAGATGGCATTGTCAGCAACTTTGAAATCAAAGCTTTTGATGGATGTGCAAATCCCCATCTGGCCCTTGCTGCTGTCATGGCTGCAGGAATTGATGGCCTTCGCAGACATCTTTCTCTGTCCGATCCTGTTGGTAAGACTTCATATTTCTCTTTAATCTCATCTGTCTTGACTTTTCCTGTACAGTTTGCTTTAGAGGTGGCATACCTGTGGAGAGGAGGTCATTTTATGGTTAACTAGTTACGGTCAGACTTTAAATCTTAGTGTGGGTCCAAACTGGTCGTGGTTCACCTGTTGTCATTTATTTTGGTCCTTTTCTGAATATTATAATTATAATTAATGCTCTTTTAAACACTGCAGAAACTATATTATTAAAACAGCCATCTAATTTCTTTAAACAAAGTTATATAATAGGTTGTAATCATTAGGATGCACTTTAGGTCAGTTTTGACCCACTCCATTTTTTCACTCTTATGACCCATCAGAGGTAAAATGTAACCCAAATTAACCATTTCTATTTTAATGAGTTGAATTTTCATGTTTAATAGCATTGATCTTAACGCTACAATAGTTTCCCCTTAAACCAAAGTTTAAGGGGCATAACTGTTTGATTGCATTGGTAAAATAGTTAAGGTACAAAAAAATGTGTAATTTTTGTTCTCAATGTACAATTCTTGGGGTACACCCATGGGTCTATGATGTAGCAAATTGAGCAGTCAGACAAATATCAGATTGCATGCAGGATTGGGCTGTTTTTAGAATGCATGCAAATATTTATATTTCTACTTAAGTTAAAATTATTCCTTTTACATACTTTCCTGTTGCCATTGCTTACTATCATATCAAAATAATGTGTGAACCACCTTTGGAATAATCAATGCATGCTGTCACATGCTCACATTCGAAACACACGGGTTGTCAAACCCTGGGTCCATTTCATTTAATTTTTTAAAAGTTGTAAATAATAAATGTACCTATTAAACTACATTATTAATATTAATAATATAATTTCTTTTAAATGATATGATATAGGACTACGTAAGCATTTGGATAGAGGCTGTTGTATTTGACCTATTTCAGTGTTAGCTAGTTTTACCTATGCGGTTGACCTAATAGCAATCAAGTAGAACCACAAGTGACCACGTTGTTTTTATAAACTGGTGACACCAATCTTGTATCAATCCAAACAGATGAGAATCCTGATATACTACGCGACAAACTCCAAAGATTGCCAGTCTCTCTTGAAGAATCAGTAGAAGCTCTTGCAAAAGACACAGCTTTAGAAGCTTTATTAGGAGAAAAACTGATGGTTGCTATAAAAGGGGTTCGCAAGGTAAGTGCAAAACAAACGTAATAATCTGATCTGATCCGAGGTTTTATTTCTAGCAGTTGAGTTGTGTGCTGTGCCCACAATGAATGTGTGTGTTTTCTTCTTTTACAGGCGGAAATCAAACACTACTCTCAGTCTCAGAATAAGGATGCATACAAGAAACTGATACACCAGTACTAGCTAATTTAGGTAACACATGCTTTTCTCAAATGCAGAATAAAGCTATCATGGTTGGGTTGGCACTGTCCAATCAATGGTGTTTAGTCTTAACATATTGTACAATTAAGTGATTTAATTTATGGGTCGAGTCCTAGATGTACGATCAACATTGTTTGTTGTAACACAGGGACACCGTATAAACATTTGTACGTGGTTTTTACCTTGCCTTATATTACGGGAGAAAGAGAAAGTGGTTCTTACTTTTTCCAAATAGAGTAATCAATTTCGGATAGATAACTACTCAGACAACCCTCTACACACATCATAAAAAGTGGTTTTTATTTTTTAATTGGTTCAAAATTTTCAAGGACTCGTTTGGAAACAGAAATATTAATTTTGTTTGTGAGACTCTAATTAAATTAAATCAATGTTTTATAACGCAACTAGCTCATTGAAATTCAAATTCATTTTTTTTTCAAGCTAAAATATCTTAAGAACAATATTTGTCACACTTGATTTATCTTGATAGTTTCTTCGGGATGTAGGAGACACGGTTAAACAAAGTTGATTGTAGAAAGGCTATGTAATGAGGATGTTAGTGCGTAGAAGTCGGAAAATTCGGAGTAGCTATGGGTGGGTAAGGGAATGGGTAGTTGATTGTGAGGAAAGAAAGGATCACAAACTGTTATGTAAAACACACCAATTGATCAACTAAAGATTGAAATGAATCTTATTAAAAACATCAAGAATCAATATGAACAATCAATTTGAACTACAACAGATTTCGGAAGAAATCAAGCTTCGGAAGAAATTTTTCTCTGCTCACTGTATTAACTACCAATTAACTAATTCACCCTTTTATACTAGCATACAACTATGTAACATTGTCAAAACTAGTCCCTCATGTTTAAAACATGACTTTACTTAACACAAACGTCAACATTGTACTTTCGTGTCGTTTAAATCCTATAAGTATCTAACATGGAAGTTTCTTAAAGGAGCACTAGTTTTTACTGTTCTTCTATGTCAACTATGTCATTTCTCCATGAAAACCCTAGTTTCTTTAACTATCTATTAGAGTGAGTATCGTATGGGGAATTCATAATTTAAGTTGGGGAATTATAAGTATACAAAGAAAGTAGCTATAACACAAGGAAAAGTCCTCATTATGTCATTTCACATGATAGGTATACATATGTTTATGGTTGTTCCTTTGATTATCATCTCTTTTTTTAGTCTGGTGATCCCACACTCTAGGATAGAACAAGATTTCTCATGTAACTATAAATTCACTATCATGACCTATAATTGTCTGTTTACCTTACAAGTATTTTATTTTTGATCTATTGTGTATTCTCACAAGGTTAGGATTATATTTTTTTAATCTACGAGCAAGGTTACTCTTAATTCTCGCTCATTCACCGGTTGTTGGTTGACTGAACTTGCTACTGATCGGAAGTGATTGTGGAAGACAATCACTCCTCCAGGAACACCAAGGAAATGGATTTGGAATTCCATAAGAACAATTATTAGTTTTGAGTCCATCAATCTCTTAACCAGTGTCTCATGGGTTTTCATAATCCACATCATATCGTGGGCAATCTTCTCATCACGACACTTAGTATTTTCATGTATTGTATGAATTCCACATCTTCTTGCATGTTCGTAGTTGTTCATTTATCCTATGGTTCCATCTTTGGTTTACCTTGTCTATAACACTTATTGTAGGCGGGTAAGTTGGAGGGTTACGTTCTATGGAGACCATTATAGAAGTTCGCGAGCAGAGGAGGTATATTGAATTGTAGAGCTATGGAGAGGTAATATAAGTTTTTAAGTAATTCAAAGTGTTACTAACACATAAGTTTAAAGAAGGCACATAAAACATTTACCTTAGCGAGCATTTTCTACTCTAACAATGCTTAAATATTTTTATCACTTAGCCATTATAATCACTCTTAGGCAAGACTTAGGTTTTACTTAGGGTTGTACAAATTCCTTGAAGCTCACTTGGAAAATGCTTGTTCAATTTGCCGCTCGGTTGTAAATGAGCCAATCGGCTAGTTCGATATGTAAGTGAACCAAGCACGAGCAAAGATCTGCTTTCATTCGGCTCGAGTTTTTTTATAATTTAATTTTTAATATATAATTACATATATGTACACAAATATACAAATATGCAATTATATATATAATTTAATACATACCACTCTAAAGTATTTGGTTCACTATATATAAATATATAATTTATATTTATACATAACAGACAATCAACCCAGTAAAAAATTTAACATTAATCTAAAAGTAAGCCGTTAAGCGATAGTCTTTGACCCGAATTGTCATTCATATATATACATGATTATATACATGATTATGATAGGAAATATGGTTGTGTTTTAAAACATAAAAAACTTAAAGCCTTTACATATTCATTGTCCCTCTTTGTAAATTTAAATCTTGTGGGGCACAAGACCACATAACTATCAATATCGTGGGTTGTCAAGATTATTTACCGCTCACTCAGAAAGTTAAAGATTGAAAAAAATAAGTTGTAAATGAGCCAATTGGCTCGGTTCGGTTTTTAAACGAGCAAAGCACGATGATGTAAGGGGTTTGGAGTGATGTTTATCATGGTTAAGTGATTAACTTTAATTTATTTAATGTGTTTAAGTAGAAGAAATTATATGGAATAAGTTAACTACGATGATTTGGTATTTTATAGGTAAAACACAATGATTTGATGTGGCTTGGAGAATGCACACATAAACGAAGATCATGATAGATGAGGTGATAGAGAATTCAATTACGAGAATGTGGCCACAAACGTGGACATAAACGAAGTTCGAACGAATAAATTATGAAGAAAATAAGAATCGGATAAAAGCTGTCCACCAAGACTTACGGTGGAATGATGACCTACGGTACAACAAAGTTCAAAATTTTAGAATGCTCCTACTATAATTTACGATGGAAAGATGACCTATGGTGCACGGTACGCTGAAACTTTATAAAAAGACATGGAATTTAGGTTTTAACCAACAAATTGATTCCCATACATCCCCAAGTCCCAAGAATAATCAAGAACGATCCCAAAGGTTTCCATAGGTGATTTCAAGGCTCAAGAACCTTTTTTATCATTCGGTTTGATTTCTTAATGTTTAGAACAATGTTTTCATTTGTTTTCGTGTTGATTTTTGTTGCCATGTCCGGCTAAACCATCCGTGATCTTCTACGGTGATAGGGTTTGTTCACGTTTGACTTGTTCTTTTGTTTTCAGTTGGGTTATTGTTAAACTAGGCATCTTAAGTCAAGTAACTTAATTTGTTAATTAGAACTTCTAAAATATTTATGTTAATTGAAACCTATGTTCCGGTTTTTGCGAATATTTTAGATTTCTTTACATTGGGAAACTTCATGAGGGTTAGAATTAGGTTAATTAACATATGTTGGGTATGATCTGAATAGTTTATTTACAACAGTCTCGTTCAATCTCATTAAGTCTAATTAAACCAATAATTGTTATCTCTATGCAACCATTCGCGAACATTTAGGACAAATCATTTGTTGCAAACCTGAACCCGGAGAGGATTACCTTTCCAATGATTGTTTTACAATCAATTCAATTTCGAATACATTTTACTTTTAAAATCAATTTTCTTTTTAAGTAATTATTAATTAGTCTTCAAACCACAAATCAAGCTTCTCACTTCCACATATTCCTTGCGGAGACGACCTTACTTCCCTATCTACTTAGGTGAGCTAAGATCGTAATATTAAATTGTTTTTTATTAGGCATGACAAACCATATCAAAATAGTGTCGTTGCTGGGGAATTATGGAAAAAGTGATTTGTTTGATTTTGATTTTGATTTTTATTTAGTTTCTTGTTTCTCTTTATGCTCGATGTGTTTGTGTGGAGGTGACAACTTTGTGCATGCATACCAAATATGCAAGGAATAAGTCCCCGTTGATCTTTGATCTAGAAATTAAAAAAACCGCTCGGCAAAACCGAGTAAACTCACGATTTAAAGTGAATCAAATTCCATTAAAGGGGGGCCAATGGAAAATCCAAATCAACCACAACAACCACCTGTTCCACCACAGAATCAATAACTACCTGCTAACCCACTAGTCAACCAAAATACCTAACAACCACAAAACAACCCACCTCCACCTGTCCAAAATCAACCACCGCAAAGGCAAAATCATATTCTCAAAGACAAAGACAAAACCTTAGACCACAAGCTCCCAACTGTTTTGAGGAAGAAGAAGATGTTGGATCTAGAAAGGCTGGTGCAACCAAACCAAACACTTAGACTATTTTTTTGTGCAACTTATAAAGGACTTCCGAAGATAAGTGTGGAACTTCCGAAGGAAATGGAGTTCTTCCGAAGACAAAGTGCAATATCAACCTCCGAAGGAAAAGCTCCAGCTTTCGAAGATAAATTCTTCTCTTCCGAAGATTCAAGACTTAGAAGAATTCAAAGACAATGACTTCCAAAGTAGAAGTCCCCAAGCCACGGAAGAAGCAACCTCTTTCGAAGTATAAAAGGCTTCGGAAGAACTTGTTCTTCCGAAGCCAATTAACCTTCGAAAGATGCTGCTATGGACCAGTGGACATAAGTATGGTCTCTGACACTCCGCTGCAGACCTCTGATACTACATGACGTTTTCCCAAAAGGCCATGCAATTGACCATACTTTATTTCACTGTTTACTTTTATCTATTAGTATAGTTGCCAAATTTAGTTGGTAAAAAAAGTTAAGTGATGGACATGTCATGACTACCATATCTTAGATAAGACATTATCTAAGATACATTAACTATAGTTTTATAGTATCTGCTTTAGTTAGAGGATTCCAGCTGGTATCAAAGTATAACCAGCTGTAGGTGATAGTATATATAGTTTCTTATTGTAACTCTTGTATTATGTTTGTAAGAGTCTTGTAAACTTTGAGTTGAGAAGTAATATATACAAGTACCTGGCTTACTCGTAGTAGCCATCCTGTTCTTCAGGACCCTACATCACATTTCCTAAGACTCTAAGGTCTCAACAGGCTCAGCAAGGTTCTTTCCAGGATAGTTATGCCTTTATTTCAGGAAGTGGGTACTCTGGTGATCATCAGTTTTGCTTTGATGATCTAGAGTGCTTCAGCCCAGATGATATGGAGTATGTGGACATAGTCCAACAAATAGATCTGCTAACCTACAGAGCAAAGAAGTTCTTTAGAGAACTGGAAGGCAATTCCCTCAAAACCCAGCTAGTAGCAAGTTTGGGATTTACAAAACCAAGGAAAAGTGTTACAACTATAACCAACTTGGTCATTTTGCTAGGGAATGCAAGGCTCCCAAGTCAAATCCGAGAACCTCTCATGCCTCCACACCAAAAGCCTCTGGGATGTCAACTGAAACAGCAGCTGTAGCTCAAGAAGTTGACTGGAGCTTTATGGTCCAAGATGTGACTCCTGCTCAAGCACTCATGGCTGGAACAGATGAAACAAGGTATATGAACATCTCTGTACTCTAGCTTTTATTTCTAAGGTAAAACTATATCAGGACTACAATATGGAAATTAAATATGATATTGAGTCTTTAAATATTTTAAAATCTGACTTTCAAAGAGTTGAATCTGACTATCAAATAAAAGTTGAAGAGTTAGTAAAAATTGTGTCTCTTTTAAAACATGAACACATAAACTACAAGACTCAAATAAAGGATTAAATATCCAAATTGTCTGAGGCTCAAGCCTAGCTTGTCATAGCTGAGGCTCAAGTTAGGAAGCATGCTATTTCAGAGCAAAACTTCCAAGCCATTCTTGCATCATCCTCTCACTCAAAACTTTGTTATAAAAAAAGGTGGGTTGGGGACCAATAAAATTACTCCACCACACTCTTATGAGTCTATTAGACAACCAAGGTGTGGTACTAAAGAGCAAGAGGTCCCATTTGTTGACCCATCTTCTCATGAGTCAAAGAGTGATGCAAGTGTGGAGAGCATCACAGGGAAGATCCAGGTAGACCCTACCCCTCTTACTAATGATGACCAATCTCTTACCACCAAAGCTAGAAGAAATCGGGCTAAGGAAGCTAGAAAAACTGCCAAGAAAATGGTTGAATCAAAGCTGAAGATTGACCCAAAGCAAAAGGGTTTGTTCATCTCAGCTGGATTCCAGATGGTGGGAACTTTTGAATCTGGAAAAGTATGTAGTACCAGCACACCTATCCAACAAAAGGATCAGAAGGGAAAAGGAATGAATGTTGTTAAAGACAAGAAGACTAAGAAACAACAACCTTCACATTCCTAAAAAAATTAACTTTGCATGCATAATGTGTGGCCTGCAAAACCACATGGCCAAAGATTATTATTACAATCCTGCTAGCACACATTATGCAAATAATTTTAAGAAAGAAGGAGTCAGGAAAGGTTTCTCATTTGGACCCTATCAAATGGTCCAAGTGATGAAAAAGGGAAAGCTTGTTTCCAAAGCAAGGTTATTTTCGGAAGAAAATACTTCTTTAGAAGATAAAATGGCTTTGGAAGCTAAAGCTGTGAAAACTCAGAAAGTCAAGAGAGTCCCCTTGAAACCATCCCAGAAGAAGACTGCTTCGGAAGAGAAGGTGGTGAAGGTTTCTTCCGAGAAGAAAGAAACTTCGGAAGAATGCCATGTTGCTCAAGCTTCAACAAGCTCATTTTCCATTATCAACCAAGCGATGGAATGGAAGATCAAAGAAGATGTTGCAGCCAACCTCCTCTTCAGAATCACTTATTAAACCCCCATGCATAAATTTTGGTTCAATAAAATCCTTATTGGAAGAGCCCAAGACCAACAAGGTTTGGGTTTCCAATAAAAACTAACTTTTTCACCTTATCTACAGGGACATCCATATGACAAGAACAATAATGTGTGGATTGTAGATTGTGGATGTTCCCGGCACATGACTGGGAACAAATTTCTCTTTCAACAATTTCAATATTTTGATGGAGGTCCTGTTTAGTTTGGAGGTGAGACTGGAGGATACATTTCTGGTAGAGGGAGTGTATCTAACGACTAGTTAAAGGTTGACAAAGTATACTTTGTCAAACAGCTTGAACACAATCTTTTAAGTGTTTCTAAATTTTGTGATCAAAAGCACCAAATGCTTTTCACAGAACATGAGTGCATTATCCTCAAACCTAGTATTACCATTCCTCCAGAATTGGTGCTTCTTAGATCTTCTAGGAAAAAGGACATGTACAAGCTGGATATGAACTATTCTTCCTCACTGGGAGAAGTATCATGTTTTCTTTCCAAAGCTGACGGTGATGAGTCAACACTATGGATAAACGAATTTGTCATGTAAATTTTAAAACCATGAATAAATTGGTTAAAAATAACTTGGTACATGGTTTGCCTAAAAGTAATTTTTCTACAAAGATAACTGTGTTGCATGCCTGAAAGGGAAGCAACATAGGGCTTCTCATAAATCCAAAATTGTTAACTCCATCACCACCCTATTACACTTATTGCACTTGGATGTTTTTGGTCCAATAAGTATAATGAGCATTGGAAGGAAATCATATTTCCTTGTGATAGTTGATGATTTTACAAGATTTACATGAGTATTCTTTTTAAGAACTAAGGATGAAACGACCGAAACGTTAAAATCTCTTATTCTTAAAATAGAAAATCAAACTGATCACAAGGTAAAAATAATTAGAAGTGATCAAGGGACTGAGTTTAAGAATCAAGTTCTTGACCCATTCTGTAACTCAAAAGGGATTGCCAGACAATACAATGCATCTAGAACTCCTCAACCAAAATGGTATTGCTGATAGGAGAAACATGACACTTATTAAGGTTGCTCGGACTATGTTAGTTGATTCAAAGTTGCCTCTTACTTTCTGGGCAGAGGCAGTCAACACTGCATGCTATGTGCATAACAGAGTTCTTGTAGTTAAGCCACATGGAAAAACCCCTTATGAGCTATGGAACAAGAGGCCACGTTCATTGGCTTTCTAAGGTCCTTTGCCAGCAGGTGTACGATACTTAACACAAAAGACAACTCGGAAAAATTTGCTGAGAAGTCGGATGATGCTATCTTGTTGGATATGCCTCCAACTCTATTTCTTATAGAGTTTACAACATCAAAAATCAACAATTTGAGGAATCATCCAACATTATTGTCAATGAACACACTCCTTGTGATAGGGGGAATGGCTCTTATTACATTTTGACTTGGAATTGTTTCCCAACTATTCTAATTCATCTTGTGAGAATGTTTCATCTAGAGTAAGTTCTCAAAATGATCATGATCAACTGTTTGAGTTGCCCAGACCCTGTTCAAATTCTCCAAGAGTGACTGAAGATCCAGCTCCAACTATCTTAAGATCTAGTAGCATGACTCTTTCAAGAGACAGTGAAGCTTCACCTAGTGTTCCTTCAGTTGACACTGAACAACACCCAATTGATAGAAGCAGTATTCTAAAGAAACAGGTAACTATTAATGTTGCTTCTCAGCCAATCATTAATGATGATGTTTCTCTTTCATTCAACCAGTCCTCATTCAATGACAATGAAACAGCAGCCGGCCTAAGTGTTCATGCTCCTGAGCAAAATATGTCCAACTTGGATTTATCTTTGCAACTGGATGTGATTCCTAGATTAAGGATTCACAACACTCATCCAGCTGAGAACATCATAAGAGAAGTCTCTAAAGGCATGAGAACAAGGGGACAAACTCATCCTGGGAATATTTTCCTGTACTCATGCTTCTTGTCTCAGATGGAACCCAAGAAAGTAGAAGAAGCCTTAAAGGATAGTAGTTGGGTTGAGTCAATGCAAGAGGATTTGCTTCAATTCAAGAGACAAAAGGTTTTGAACCTTTGTCCGCTACCATCTGGTCAAGTACCTATAGGCACCAAATGGGTTTTCAGGAACAAGAGAGATGATAAAGGCTTGATCATCAAGAACAAAGCTAGACTTGTTGTTCAAGGATACACCCAAGAGGAAGGATTTGATTATGCTGATGTCTTTGCACTTGTTGCAAGACTTGAGGTAGTTAGAATCTTCTTTGATTATGTTGCATCCAAGAATTTTACCGTCTATCAACTTGATGTCAAGTGTGCCTTTCTATATGGAAATATAGATAGGGATGTCTATGTGTGCCAACCTCTAGGATTTGAAGACCCACAACATCCTAACTATGTGTGCAAGTTGGATAAAGCTCTTTATGGGATGCACCAAGCACCTAGACTGTGGTATAAGACTCTGTCTTATTTTCTTCCAAAGAATGGCTATACAAGAGGTATCATTGATAAGAATCTCTTCATAAGGAAGTCTGGAAAAGACATATTGCTCGTCCGAGTCTATGTTTATGATATCATATTTGGTTCCTCAAATGACCAAATGTGTAAAGACTTTGAGAGCATTATGAAAAAGAAGTTTGAGATGAATTTCATGGGAAAAATAGACTTTTTCCTTGGAATTCAGGTGAAGCAAATGAAGGAAGGGTTCTTTATTAATCAATCTAAGTATGTCTCTGATATCTTAGAGAGATTTGATATGAAGGATTATAAGCCAGCCAAGACACCCATATCCAGAAACCATGACCTATGTCCTGACTCTGAGGGGGAGGATACTGATCAATATCAATATAGGGCAATATTGGTTCTCTGATGTATCTCATAGCAAGTAGACCGGATATCATATTTGTTGCATGTATTTGTGCAAGATATCAGGCTGCTCCAAAGATGTTTTACCTAGTTGTTGCAAAGAGAATTATTAGACACCTCAGGAGAGCACCTAAATTAGGTCTTTGGTATCCTAGGAATAGCAGCTTCAATCTCTATGGCTACTCAGATAATGACTATGGTGGTTGTAACATCAACAAGAAATCCACATAAGGAGGATGTCAATTTCTTAGTGGAAGGATCATCTCATGGCAATGCAAGAAGTAATCCTATGTGTCCACATCTACTGCCGAAGCTGAATACATTGTTGCTGCAAGTTGTTGTGCTCAGCTGCTTTGGATTCAAAATCAGATGCTAGACTATGGATTCAACTTCATGAGCACTCCTATCCACATTGACAACAATAGTGATATCTCCATCACTGAAAGTCATGTGAAACACTCCAAGACAAAGTACATTAATATCAGGTACCATTTCATTAAAGATATTATGAGAAAAACCTGATCAAACTAATTAAAGTTGATTCAAATGAATAATATGCTAACTTGTTTACTAAAGCTTTTGATGAGCAAACATTTAAATATCTTATCACAACTATTGAGAAGATAAACATTGATTAGTTTATCTTACTTGAAAAACCTTTTTGAAATATGTATTGTCTTTTGTCATAACAATCTAAGCCCTGTTACATAAGGCTAAAATTTTCTAAGTATGGGTTTTTCCGAAGAGAAATTAACCTTCGGAAGATTCTTGTCATATCTTCCGAAGAAAAATTTCTCCAATGGAAATTTTCTTCTCGGAAGAGTTTTTAGTCTCGGAAGAAGCAATTGATTGAGTATCAGATCTACTTCCGATGCATACAAAACTCTTCATTCGGAAGACCTTCTTACTCTTGGAAGTAATAAATTTACCTTCGGAAGTAAAAATGGCTTCGGAAGAGGATTACCTTCGGAAATCCCATATGCTTGAAAACGACCCTATAGTGTAACGAAAATCTTTGGGCCCCACACAGTAAAAAGTAAAGATTTTCTTAATGATGTCGGAATTTTTTAAATGATTTTTAACCTTACCATCACTATCACATCTTACCCAAACCATCTTTTCACCTTATCCACAAATCTCAAAAAAACACCATTCCACCCATTTAAATAATCCCGACTCTTCACTTTAATCTTTTTACCAAATTTACTATCCAAAGCTTCCTTCACCCTAACTTCACCCTGCTCAAACTTGCTTCCCCTGTTCTTTCTCACAATGGCACTCAACCCTCAACACAACCTAGTCGTACTCCTTGACTCTACCAAGGATGCCAACTTCTCAGACATCATCTCCTTCCTCACCCAATCTACCTACTTCACTACTCTGACTATGAACCCCACTGTTTACTTAAACCATATGGAAGAATTCTGGGGTAACGGTTAGATAGTACTACTAAATGGAGTTAGGGTTATTAGGTCAAGCATTTCTAGCTAGGAGTTAATCATTAATGAACAAGTCATCTGGGAGCATCTGGAGCTCCATGATGAAGGCACTCCTACTAAGTTCCCCAAATCAGATCTTGACGACACCTATACTCAAATGGGATACGGTGGAGATGTGAATATGTCTACAGTTTATAAGTTCAAATTTTCTTATAACTGGAAGTTCCTACTTCATGTTTTTCTTCATTGTTTGTCGAACAATCTGGAGGATGGGATAAATCCCATATGAATTAGGCTGCCTAGTTCATGGATTGGTGAAGAGCCTCAGCTTCAACTACTCCAGGTTTGTGCTGGCTAATCTTATTGGAAACCTCCTAAAAGACACATTCTTTATGTCTCCAAGGTTCATACAACACATAATCAACTGTGAGTTGGACCAGAGTAAGCTTGTCTGTGCAGCTACTCTACATTTCCCTCAAGTAAGGCTGATCATCTTCAAGATCTTGAAGAGAGTGTCAACCAATTTCACTGGAAGACAGACTGCACTTCTTCCAGGTGTAATTGAGCTAATAGCTCCTAGTGACATCCCTATTCACCCTACAGGTGATGAACCTATACCAACAACTACCCTCAATTTGCCAGATCTTCCTGCTCACCCTATCAAACACACATATTAGAGACGCAAACAAACCCTTGCTTAATCTATTCTAATTGAGCAAGCCCCTCCTGTTCAAACCAAAAAGACTAGAGCGGAACCATGGGCTCCCACTCAGTCAGAGGTCTCACCATCCTTATTATTTGACCTCAATATGGAATTTGAGTCTCCACAGTCTCAATTCTCAAAGCCCTAAACATAGGCCACATGCCCTCAGGATGAGTCTCAACACTCTCCTGAGAAACCAAAAAAAGACAACCCAACCAAAGGCTCAATGCCAATAGACATTGACCAACGTCCCGGGTTAGTAGGCTTCACGTTCCTATCCTTTACTAACCTTTTTATTAGAACTAATGAGGAGGTTACATCTCTTCATGGCAATGAAGTTGATCCACAACACCATCTATCGGATTAATAGAGCCTAGAGGGACCTATTGTCTCTAGCACACATCAGTTCAAACCAACTGAGGTGAGTCCCACGGATGTGGAGGGAACTCATATAGATTTAGCTACCAATACTGAAGGAAACTTATTAGATCCTTAGGCCAGTGGTACATCTCTAAGACTGAATCTACGACAACCATGCCTTTTGATGACTCTAAAAGAGACATCCTTAGGCAAGGGAAACTAGGGTGCGAAGAAACCACATCTGGTGGTGATGATGAACATAGAAGGTATGATACCTCATCTCCCCATGATTCTTCCAAAGAAGATAAGGGAAGTATGCAACTCACAATTCAATACCTACTTTCTAAAGTCTTAAATCTTGAATCAAATGTTAAGATTTTAGAGGATAGGTCTGCCACTCAGCAACTTGAGATTGAAAATCTCAAGGCTCAACTAGCTGAGAAACAGATTGAGAGATCTGTTAGGAACATACCTATTCAGGTCTCATTGACTTCTTCCTCTAGCTCATCTAGCTCTCAATATGATGCTACCAAAAAGGAGAATAATGTTCAGAGAAAAACAACAAAAGAACCATAGAGCCAAGCTTCAACTTCTCTATCTGCTAGATACCCTGCTACCACAGCAACAATTTTTCCTGAACCTCCTCAAATTTTCCTACAAATGGACCCAAGGATGCTCAGAGATCTCAACAGGATCTTCTCAAAGTTTCTATTGAGATCTTATTTAGATCATCCTAGGCCTGATGCGGCTATGATATACTATGGAGCTGAAGAGCTTCAAAGGTTAAGTGCACCTTCTACCACTGTGGAAGAAGTTGGTGAACCTAAGGTCCAAACGTAACCTAAGATTCATTTTGAAAGGGAAATAAGGACCGATAGCCCAACAACTAAAACAGTTGGGATAGATAGTGCATTCCCTCAAACTTCCGAAAATGAAGTCAAAGCCTCGAAAGAACAATTTAAATCTTCTGAAGCTGAGATAGAAGTTGCGGAAAGTTTGTTCTCTTTGTCCGAGGATCTAATCATCACAGATGCAATTCTAGAGCTGGAATCTGAGATGAATAGTGAGGACTTTCTCAACCGACTCCTAGCTCATACAACTTTACTATCTCCATCCACCATGTCTCAATCTGAACCCTCCATCCAAGAACCACCAAAATGTAGCACTTCCAAAGATGTTAAAGGCAAGAAGAAGATGACAGCAGAAGAGCTTCAAGAGGAGGAGAGGATTGAAAAACTCAAAAGAAAATGTAGACTTCCAACTAGGAAATTGCTAGCTGCCAGTACCAAAGCAGCTGCAGCCAACCAGGAGGCACTAAACAACAAAAAAAGGGTGGAGATCATTGACAGGCTCATCAAGCTTTGAGTTGTCACTAAAGATATACTTCTGCTACCACTAGAGGAGTTAGTAGAGCTAGAAAAGGCAACCATGTTGTATATTGAGAGAAAAAAGGAAACAACGAGGTTGTCCGTTAAGGAGGAAAGAGAAAGGAAGAAAAGGGAAGTTGATCTGCAGCTCAGGAGGGAAAGGATATCTTTCCTAACCTCCAGGGGTTTCTCTCTTCAAGAACTATCTCAACACAACAATGACACTATCCTATGGCTCTTCAACAAATAGCAGGATCAGTAGGAGAAAGGGAGGAAGAAAGCTGCAAAAAGAAAAGATGAGGGAGTATAAGAGAAAGGAAGAAGAAGCTGGGGTCATTGTTGCCAAGAATATAGGTTAAAAGGCTTGGATGAAGGACTATCTCCGGGCTCACGGCTTCTCTGGTAAGCAAGTGGGACCCATGTCTGAAAAGACACTCCAACGACATGTCAGTGACATTAAGGCTGACATTCGCTTGGGACAAAGGAAAGAGATGTACAGAAGGGGACATGGGATGATCTTGAAACCAACACCTCAACCTACAACCCAAACTCAACTCCAACCTCAACCTGAACCTTTTCCATTTCCGTTCACTATCAAAACTGAGCCCATTTCTGAACCTTACACCCCTGAACCTACACCAACCACCTTACCAACCTCATCACCATAACCAACTCAACTTATTACCCTTCAACCGAAAACACTACCCAGAACCCAAACACCTCTACCTACCCAACAACCACTCAAACCATCCCCTCAGCCTTCTAAACATCTCTCCTTAAAGGAATTTAAGGAGATCAAGATGAAGCTCAACAAATGCACAACTTTGAGTGACATCTCCTATGAGGAGGATTCTATGAAACTAACTTATATTGATGGATCCTCATGTTCCCTCACAAGAGATCAATTCCTTGATCTGACAAGAGGAACATTGGTCCAGGCTGTTAAACTTATTGGCCTCAACTCTGATTCACTAAATAATGAAGAGAGAAAGCTAAGAAGCAAGCTGGTGACTCTGCTGGATACCAAGAAGGGGTACAAAGTACCTAGCAAACCCCTCGTGCCAAGAAAGAAGATTGTCTAGTGGAGGTTTGAAGACTCTTCTCACAACTTTGTTATTGGGAGAGAGAATGGCGAGCTGAACAAGCTTAATGCCTCATCTCTGCTACACTTGTGTAGATTTGATGTTGGCAGATAAGCCATTCTCCAACTCCTCTAACTCTAAGGTAGCTGCCCACATCAGAAATCACCTGAACAACCTTCACTTGGCTGAGCTAACAGCTAGGACCAGGATTGAAGAGGAATTAAAACTGAAAGAGGAGGAGGAGGATTGAAGGGATCAACAACCAAAGGCAAAGCCTTTATTCAAATGGTTGTAGATCCTAAACTTGAACCCATTGTTAGATGGGAGTATGACTATAACTCCATTCAACTAACTCTCTTCAGGGGGCACAACAAAGGGTGCATGTCATTAGGAGTGATAAACTGGATCTCTTATCCACTAATGACTTGCACAAACTTCTCAGCACAACCCCCAAACAGAACAAAGAAACAGACAAATATCTCTTGTCCCTTGTGCAAAAAGTCTTGAGAAGTAGAAGTAAGTGAGGTTTTGGTAGCATCAGCCTAGGGGGTGTTTGTTGGATCTAGAAAGGCTGGTGCAACCAAAACCAAACACTTAGACTATTTTTTTGGTGCAACTTATAAAGGACTTCTGAAGCTAAGTGTGGAACTTTCGAAGGAAATTGAGTTCTTCCGAAGACACAATGCAATATCAACTTCCGAAGGAAAAGCTCCAACTTCCGAAGACAAAGTCTTCTCTTCCGAAGATTCAAGACTTAGAAGAATTCAAAGACAATGACTTCCGAAGTAGAAGTCCCCAAGCCAC
>BJCM01223835.1:0-11520 GCA_018326385.1 Flaveria bidentis | reverse complement strand
TACAAATAATATCCATGAACAATTATCCTTATAAGTTGTCCTTTCTCACAAACAATCTATTTAGAAAACCCATTTTCTAAAATGGTGTATTTATTTAATTGCATGATCATATCATCAACTAAATGTTAATTGGTGTTTGCTAAGCTTGTTATTGGGTATGACCCGACTTGGATCATAACGTACTAACCACATCAATGCTCTATGTGTCTTGGGCATAAAAGATCCAACACCTAGTTCAGTCGTGCGACTAGTCCATAAGCATGATATATTCATGTGTATGGTCCATAAGTATGGTCCATTAGCATGAATAATCACCCGACTAAGTTGAACACCTTTCCCAATCATTATTGACTTAGAATTGTGTACAACACTCTCAAACCTATATATGAAGTTCATATGTATGACTTATACTTAACACAATAATAATATGAAATAATCAAAGATAAATAAACATCAAACGCATATCATATTTCATTGAGTAATTACATTACATATGTGTAAGAAATGAAAGACTTTTACATTTATGCACATAAACTAGGAACATCATGTATCTACAATGTGTGATTGATTAAAAAGAAATCAAATCAAGTAAACACGAGCACTTAAATAAGTTTTACTTGTATTTTAATCATAATCATGCAACTAAATATTGTAGAATTAATTATTTAAAAAAGCTTAACTATATACGTGCGAAATGGACAAGTTGCAAACAAACATTAAACGACACTAGTTCTCGCATGGATTGCTTTGGCTTTTGGTAACAACATTAAATGCAATAGAGTTTAGATTCTCAAGCCTTCTAAACACACTCTCAAACCAATCATATCAAATGTGATTATAATGTTCATTGGAATCACATTAATCGATCACATATGGAACATAGGATCTATTGTTTAATCGGAACCAAAACTAAACAAGACACCACACGAATGACCCTTAAAATCAACCCACTTCTACCCAAAACTTATCCATAACACTTCACAACCAACTTTAGACATTATTGCCTAAAAAATCCGTTGAATTAATCTAGATGACAACTATCGATCCACTAAAACCTCTTTCGAACATCAAGGGAATGAAACGAGGTGCAAATGACGAGTAAAGTACTTGTATCTCACTAGAAAAGAAGAGAGAATAAAATTACATAGGTAACAAAACTAATCAGTTGTCAAACGAGAAACGTAATGTGTGATTGATTAAAAAGAAATCAAATCAAGTTAACACGAGCACTTAAATAAGTTTTACTTGAGTTTTAATCATAATCATGCAACTAAAATTGCAGCATCAATTATTTACAACAACTTAACTATATACGTGGGACATGAAAAAGTTACAAACAAACATTAAACGACACTAGTTCTCACATGGATTGCTTTTGCTTTTGGTAAGAACCTTAAATGCAATGGAGTTTTGATTCTCAAGCCTTCTAAAGACAGTCTCGAACAAATCAAATCAAATGTGATTATAATGTTTTTTGGAATCACATTAATCGATCACATATGGAACATAGGACCTATTGTTTAATCGAAACCAAAACTAAACAAGACACCACACGAATGACCCTTAAAATCAACCCACTTCATCCCAAAACTTAACCATAACACTTCAGAACCAACTTGAAACATTATTGCCTCAAATCCACTAAATTAATCTAATTGACAACTATCGTTCCACGAAATCCTCTTTCGATCATCAACGGATTGAAACGAGGAACATAGGATCTATTGTTTACTAGATACCAAAACTAAATAAGACACCACATGAATGACCCTTAAAATCAATCCACTTCTGCCTAAAACTTATCCATAACACTTCCCAACCAACTTTAAACATTATTGCCTCAAAAATCCATTTAATTAATCTAAATGACAACTATCAATCTACGAAATCCTCTTTCATTCATTAAGGGAATGAAATGAGGTGGAAATGACTAGTAAAAGGTACTTGTATTTAATTAGAGAAAATGAGAGAATAAAATTATAGTCGAAACAAACTAATCAGACGTCAAACGAGAAACGTATTGTGTGATTGACTAAAAAGAAATCTAATCAAGTTACCATGAGCACTTAAATAAGTTTTACTTGTGTTTTAATCATAATCATGTAACTAAAGATTGGAGCATCAATTATTTAAAAAAGCTTAACTATATACATGGGAAATAAACAAGTTACAAACAAACATTAAATGACACTAGGTCTCGCATTGATTGATTTTGCTTTTTGTAACAACCATAAATGCAATAGAATAAAATTACGTAGGAAACAAAAGTAATCAGACGTCAAACGAGAAACATAATATGTGATTGATTAAAAAGAAATCAAATCAAGTTAACACGAGCACATAATGTAAGGCCTCGTTCCCGGGACGCTTACAGGTGGTCATTCATCGCACATAAAACATATAATTACAATTCACTTTCATAAAAATTGCAGCGGAAACATTAAAAACAACATTTTCATTTCATAAAAATACTTTTGCAAAATAATACAACCGTTCGTTACACAATATCATTTTGCATTTCATTACTAAAGCATTGTAACATTGGATGCCATCCAAAATAAGCTGAGTAGCCGCCCCGTGCCATCCTCAACAACATACCTGCCAACTGGAAACACATAAAAGTCTGCGTTGCTGAGTGAGTTCTAGTTTTATAATAAAACATACTTTTCTTTCGTTAAAACCATTCTTTACATACATGCGATCACACATCATACGTACACATAGATAATAGTTATTATCTTCATCGTTCATTCATTAATACATCTTTTCCTTTAGTCAACACCATGAACTTTACCCTTCATGCTCATGATACTGGGCCTAAGCCTATCATAGACCTTCATTCACGGTGCACAACACCTTTGGCCACAATACCTAAGGTAAAGATTAGGATCATTACATCTGTTATTTCATCACGTTCTGGATCAGAGTCAACAACTATGCCCCAAACTATACGGCTACTAGGCCGAAGTTTACAAACGACTTCCACACGGCATATAGCCTGGCACCAGCATCGGGGTAAGCGACAAAGATCCCAACTGTATTCTTCACCCCCAATATTATGGGTAACACGGGTAACCGCTATAAACCATTGCATACTACACCCCCGATGTTATGCGTAACTCGGGTAACCATCATATGCTACACCCCCAACAATACACCCCTAACAATATGGGTACTACACCCCCAACAATATGGGTACTACACCCCTAACAATATGGGTAACTATGACATTCTACACCCCCAACAATATGGGTAACTATGACATTCTACACCCCCAACGATATGCATAACTCGGGTAACCGATACGTACTACACCCCCAACATTATGCATAGCGCGGGTAACAACTATACACCATGCACCACACCGATGGTCAGTCACAAAGAATGGAACCCCTGCGTGCACCCATAAGGATTAGCTGATCCACACTCGGTTGAGCTTAAGGAAATTTAGAGTCGTGCACCTCGGTACACTTCGCTTGCAAGCCTCTCACGTATTCATTCGTTCTTTAATGATGCATTCAATCCTCATATTACTTTTTTCATTATCTTCCACTTTACATTACATAATACTTTCATTACATTCATTAATGTTCGACGCAAAGCCACAGAAAGATACGCATACATAACAGGAATATAAACATAAACATACACACATCACCGCACAGGGCATCATCATGCACACATACCATCATGCCATCTATGACCTCAAAGTCAATTTACACGAACTTTCGGGAACCTCCCTAGTCAAAACCCTCAACTGCACTTTCCCTCGAAAGTCATAAGATAAACCGTTGTTCTTTCGGGCGTATGAGCCCTACTTGGGCGTATGGATACCATCCAGTCGCATGGCCTTCCAGGCGACTGAACACTTAGGTGAATGGACATCGGGCGAATGGTCCCTATGTGAATGGACTCTCAGTCGCATGATCCTTATGCGTATGGCCTTTATTTGCATGACTTCAGGCGCATGGGCTTTAGTCGCATACCTTTCGTATGAATGGACCCTAGTCGCATGGCCTCCACGCGCATGGACCTCAGTCGCATAACCTTCGTGCGAATGAACCTCAGTCGCATAACCTTCAATCGCATTCCTTACAGGCACATGAACTTCAGTCGCATGACTATCATGCGCATGGACCTCAGTCGCACGGCACTCGTGCGCATGGACTTCAGTCGGTCGCCTAGCCCTAGCTGATGAAGAATGTAGTTTCAGCCGAACACAAACTGCCCCTTTCGGCCTCTAAACTCTTCCAAACTCGATTTTTAGCCCAAATCAACCATCTAAGGCTTAGAAACACCTACCACAACATCAATCAAGCATACACAAGCCTGAAATCCAACCCCACACGCATCAAACACATACACATACGCATAAAAACGGATTTACACCCAAAATCTCGAAAAAGGGTTTTCAGATGTGTTCCAGCCCCAAAATCATTCAAAAACGTGTAAAAGAGGGGTCCTAGAACTCACACAAACGATCTCGTCGAGTAGAGCTTCGATTTGACCCGCTACACTTTGATTTCCACGCTCGAATCCACCCGAACCTAGCTTTTCTCCTCTTTTCTCCTCTTTTCTCCTTCTCTTCTCTTCTTTGGCTGATTTTGCAAGAATGGGGAGGGTGTGGGCTGCCCTCCCCCTTTTATACTCCCACTCATCGAAGATTCTTCCCGTTTGGCAAGTTTGGTCCTTCGACTATGGACTTTATTTCTTTTCCTCTTTCGTCGGCTTCAAAGAAAATTTCCGGGTGTTACATATAAGTAACTATTACTTGTGTTTTAATCATAATCGTGCAACTAAAGATTGGGGCATCATTTTTTTGAAAAAGCTTAACTATATACATGAGAAATAAACAAGTTACAAAGAAACATTAAACAACACTAGTTCTCGCATGGATTGCTTTTACTTTTGGTAACAACCTTAAATGCAATTGAATTTTGATTCACAAGCCTTCTAAACACACTGTCAAACCAATCAAATCAATTGTGATTATAATGTTCATTGGAATAATATTTATCGATCACACATGGAACATTGGATCTATTGTTTACTAGAAACCAAAACTAAGCAAGACACCACACGAATGACCCTTAAAATCAATCCACTTCTGCCTAAAACTTATCCGTAACACTTCCGAACCAACAATAAACATTATTGCCTCAAAAATCCATTTAATTAATCTAAATGATAACTATCAATCTACTTAATCATCTTTCATTCATCAAGGGAATGAAATGAGGTGCAAATGACCAGTAAAAAGTACTTGTATCTCACTAGATAAGAAGGGAGAAAAAAATTACAGTCGAAACAAACTAATCAGACGTCAAACAAGAAATGTAATGTGTAATTGATTAAAAAGAAATCAAATCAAGTTAACACGAGCACTTAAATAAGTTTTACTTGTGTTTTAATTGTAACCGTGCAACTAAAGATTGGAGAATCAATTATTTAAAAAAGCTTAACTATATACATGGGACATGAACAAGTTACAAACAAACATTAAATGACACTAGTTCTCATATTGATTGCTTTGGCTTTTGGTAACAACCTAAAATGAAATGGAGTTTTGATTCTCAAGACTTCTAAACACACTCTCGAACCAATCAAATCAAATGTGGTTATAATGTTCATTGGAATCACATTACTCGATCACAAATGGAACATAGGATCTAATGTTTAATCGAATCCAAAACAAAACAAGACACCACATGAATGACCTTTAAACTCAAACCACTTCTGCCAAAAACTTATCCATAACATTTCACAACCAACTATAAACATTATTGCATCAAAAACCCGTTTTATTAATCTAAATAACAACTATCGATCCACGAAATCCTCTTTCCATCATCAAGGGAATCAAACGAGGTGGAAATGACCATAAAAGGTACTTGTATTTCACTAGAGAAAATGAGAGAATAAAATTATAGTTGAAACAAACTAATCAGACTTCAAACGAGAAACGTATTGTGTGATTGACTAAAAAGAAATCAAATCATGTTACCACGAGCACTTAAATAAGTTTTACTTGTGTTTTAATCATAATCGTGCAACTAAAGATTGGAGCATCAATTTGTTAAAAAAACTTAACTATATACATGGGAAATGAACAAGTTACAAACAAACACTAAACAACACTAGGTCTCGCATTGATTGCTTTTGCTTTTTGTAACAACCATAAATGCATTGTAGTTTTGATTCTCAAGCTTTCTAAACACACTCTTGAACCAATCAAATCAAATGTGATTATAATGTTTGTTGGAATAACATTAATCGATCACACACGGAACATAGGATCTAATGTTTACTAGAAACCAAAACTAAATAAGACACCACACGAATGACCCTTAAAATCAATCCACTTCTGCCCAAAACATATCCATAACACTTCACAAGCAACTTTAGACATTCTTGCCTCAAAAATCCATTGAATTAATCTAAATGATGACTATCAATCCACATAAGCCTCTTTTGAACAACAAGGGAATGAAATGAGGTGCAAATGACCAGTAAAGTAGTTATATCTCACTAGAAAAGAAGAGAGAAAAAAATTACATAGGAAGGAAATCTAACCAGACGTCAAACGATAATGGTAATGTGTAATTGATTAAAAAGAAATCAAATCAAGTTAACACGATCACTTAAATAACTTTTACTTGTGTTGTAATCATAATCGCGCAACTAAAGATTTATTTAAAAAAGCTTAGTTATATACATGGGAAATAAACAAGTTACAAACAAACATTAAGCTACACTAGTTCTTGCATGGATTGCTTTTGCTTTTGGTAACAACCTTAAATGCAATTGAATTTTGATTTTCAAGCCTTCTAAACACACTCTTGAACCAATCAAATCAATTGTGATTATAATGTTCATCGGAATAACATTAATCGATCACACATGGAACATAGGATCAATTGTTTATTCGAAACAAAAACTAAACAAGACACCACAGAAATGACCCTTAAAATCGATCCACTTCTGCCCAAAACTTATCCATAACACTTCACTACCAACTTTAATCATTATTCCCTCAAAAATCCATTTAATTAATCTAAATGACAACTATCGATCTACGAAATCCTCTTTCGTTCATCAAGGGAGTGAAACGAGGTGCAAATGACTAGTAAAAAGTACTTATATCTCACTAAAGATGAAGGGAGAATAAAATTATAGTCGAAACAAAATAATTAGATGTCAAACGAGAAACGTAATGTGTGATTGATTAAAAAGCAATCAAATCAAGTTAACACGAGCATTTAAGAGCTTAACTATATACATGGGAAAAGAACAAGTTACAAACAAACATTAAACGACACTAGCTCTCGCATCGATTGCTTTTGTTTTTGGTAGCAACCTTAAATGCAATGGAGTTTTGATTGTCAAGCCTTTTAAACACACTCTCGAACCAATCAAATAAAATGCGATTATAATGTTCATTGGAATCACATTACTCGGTCACAAATGGAACATAGGATCTATTGTTTAATCAAAACCAAAACTATACAAGACACCAAACGAATTACCCTTAATATCAACCCAATTCTGCCTAAAACTTATCCATAACACTTTACAACTACCTTTTGACATTATTGCCACAAAACTCCATTGAATTAATCTAAATGACAACTATCGATCCACGAAATCCTCTTTCGAACATCAAGGAAATGAAACGAGGTGCAATTGACCAGTTAAAAGTACTTGTTTCTCACTAGAGAAGAAGGGAGAATAAAATTACAGTTAAAATATGTAAGGCCCCATTCCTGGAATGCCTACAACTGGCCAATCATTGCCTATAAAACATATAATTACATTTAACTTTCATAAAACATCACAGCGGAATATTAAAATAAGATTTTCATTATAAATGATTTTGCAAAATAATACAACATTCATTACACAATTTCATTTGTTCGCATTACAATGCAAAAACATTAACAAAAGAATGCCATCCAAATGCCAAGTAGCTGCCCCGCACCATCCTCAGCATGGCTCACCTGTCAACTGCAAGATGCATAAAAAGTCAGCGTTACTGAGTGAGTTCTAGTTTTAACATAAAACATACTTTACATTCTTTAAAACCATTCATTCCTTTTTTGCATATGATCACACATCATACTTACACATCGATAATATCATTATTATCTTCATCATTCGTTCGTTAACTTTCGTTCTTTAATCATACGTCATTATCATGCATTTCATACATAACTTTCATACTTTCATTCGTACGTTCATCATTACATCTTTTCATTCTGTCAAAACCATGAAATTTACCCTTCCGTCATGCATAAATCTGGTACTGGGCCGAAGTCTATCATAGACCTTCCATCATGGCGCACAGCAGCCTGGCCACAATACCGAAGCTAAATTCAGGTGTACCATTGTCATGTGCTATACCCTTCCGTAATGCATAAAGCTGGTACTGGGCCGAAGTCTATCATAGACCTTTCGTCATGGCGCACAGCTGTCTGGCCATAGTACTAAAGGTAAGCAACAATGGTTCCATACAAATGGTCAATCACAAAGAAAGACCCCGATATGCATCCTTCTGGGGTAGGTAACCCACACAACGTTGGGCTAACACCCTACATTGGGGCGTGTCCCGACATACAAGGCTTGCAAGACTTACATTACTTTCCATCATTTATTAACGCATCCATTCATTCATCATGTTCCTCTTTTAATTATCTTCCACTTTACGTTACATAATACTTTCATTTCATTCATTAACATTCCATGTAAAGCTAAGGGCAAATAATCATACATAATAAAAAGGAACATCATCATAAACAGTCAACATCATCATACAATGCCCAACACATCATCTATGACCTCAAAAGTCAACTTTCATAGCCCCCTGGAACCTCTCAAGTCAAAGCCTACATTTCAACTTTTCCCCAAAAAGTCAGAAAACATTCTAATTGTTCATCCGCATTTGTTATAGTTCATTTGCATTTCCTTTCCTTCATCCGCATTTCTTTTACTTCATCCACATTTCCTTTCCTTCATCCGCATTTCCTTTCCTTCATCCGCATTTCTTTTACTTCATCCGCATTTCCCACTACTAATCCGCATTTTTCTTACTTTGTGATAAATGTTCATCCACATTGTCTGTTCATCCGCATTGACTTTCCATTACTCATCCACATTGACATACTTAATAGTCAATGCTCATCCGCATTGACTTACTTGATTGTTAATGCTCATACGCATTAACTGTTCACCCGCATTGACTTTCCATTGCTCATCCGTATTACTTTTGCATACTTAGGCAGATTCTAAAACTTAAACATATAGCCCTAAACATCAGATCTCAGTTTTCCAGCATCATCTATCATGTTCTAAGCTTAAATCTTACATTCTAAGCCTTTGAAACACAACCATAATATCAACAAGCATGAACATAGTCCAATATCACATCGTAATCACATCATACATACATTCATACATACGGGTTTAAAACCCAGTTAAATGAAAACATATATTCATGCATTTCCAGGCCCAAAATCAGTTAAAACATATATTCTGCTTTCTTTCTGTCTCTCTCTAAAAATATCCGAGAATTTGTGTGTAGAGAGAGTGATGGGCGGCCACGCCACCTTTATCACCAACTTCTCAAATATTTTGTCCTTTTTGTCACTTTTAACTCCTAGACTTGGGCTTTATTTCTTTTCCTTCTTTTTTCTTCACTCTATTCTTCTTTCTTGACTTAAAAAAATAAACGGGTGTTACAAGTCCACCCCCTTATATAGGTTTTGTCCCTGAAACTTGTTATTCCTCGAACAAACATGGGTAATGCTACCTCATTTCTTCTTCAGTCTCCCACATAGACTCGGATCCCTTCCTGTGCTTCCACTGTACACGCACAAGAGGAACCACTTTATTTCTCAGCCTCTTCTCTTTTCGATCAATGATTGCCACTAGTTGCTCCACATAATTGAGCCGTTCATCTATTTCGATATCCTCCAGTGGAACAATCACATCTTCATCTGCTAGACACTTTCTCAGATGAGATACATGGAATGTCGTTGAATTCCACTTAACTCCAATTTATTGGCCACCTCTCCTACCCTAGCAATGATTCGGAAAGGCCCTATGTATCTTGAGCTCAACTTGCCCCGTTTTCGGAACCGAATGACACCCTTCCAAGGTGAGACTTTTAACATAACCATGTCACTCACCTGGAACTCAATCGGTCTATGTCGTTTATCGGCATATGACTTTTGTCTATCCTTGGTTGCCTTCATGAAGGCTTTGATCTTTTCAAGCTTTTCAGTCGTAGCCTCGATCACCTCGACGCTCCCTAACTCTTTCTGACCAATATCACCCCAACAGACGGGTGTTCTACATCTCCTGCCATATAGCATCTCATAAGGGGGCATACCAATGCTGGCATGGTAACTGTTGTTATATAAGAACTCAACTAACGGTAGGTGGTCATCCCAACTTCCTCCAAAATCGATAAAACATGCTCGTAGCATGTCTTCTAATGTCTGAATCGTTCTTTCCGATTGACCATCCGTTTGGGGGTGGTAAGCCGTACTAATATGCAGTCTAGTCCCCATTAAGTAATGAAACCTCTTCCAAAACTTGGACGTAAACCGCGTGTCCCTATCCGAAACGATAGACACTTGCACGCCATGACGAGCCATGATTTCCTTGATAAATAGCTCTGCGAACCTCTCAGACGAAAACGTCTCACGAATTGGTAGGAATTGGGCACTCTTTGATAAACGGTCAACAATCACCCAGATCGTGTCGCTTCCTCTCGTCGTGCGAGGTAGCTTCGTCATGAAGTCCATTGAGATATGTTCACATTTCCATTCAGGGATGTCTAAAGGCTGGATCTTCCCATATGGCTTTTGGTGCTCTGCCTTCACTTGCAGACAAGTCAGGCACTTGCTCACATACTTAGCAATGTCTCGCTTTATTCCCGGCCACCAGTAGTATTTCTTTAGATCCTGATACATTTTTGTGGCACCGGGGTGAATGGAATATCGAGTTTTGTGAGCCTCATCCATGATCTTCTCCCTCAGATCCCATAGAGAGGGATCCACATTCTCCCAGATCGGGTTCTAACACCCAGGGTGTTTTCCCCCAAATCTGTAACTTGTCCTTTCATCCATTCAGAGTTAACTCTGTCCTCTCTCAATGCCTCATCCTGGAACTCCCTCACTTGTTTCATAATATCATGTGCCATGATTATCTGGCAAGCCCTCACTCGAATTGGCTCGGGTCGTCTCTTTCGGTTAAGGGCGTCCACAACCATATTGGCTTTGCCTGGATGATAATGAATTTCATAGTCATAATCCATGATATAACACCCGGTTATTTTAAAGTCAAAGAAAAGAATGAATAAGGTGAAAGAAAAGAAGGAAAAGAAATAAAACCCAAGTCTAGGGGTAAAAAGTGTCCAAAAGGACAAAAAGTTTGAAAAGTGGGTGTAAAAGGTAGCATGGCCGCCCATGCCATGCCACTTTTACTTCTGAGTTCGGATATTAGAGAGAGAAAGAGCAG
>BJCM01223831.1:0-15996 GCA_018326385.1 Flaveria bidentis | reverse complement strand
CTAGTGCATATCATTGCATACATGATGGATCCTATAGCAGACGCATACGTGATTCCCTTCATTTTGTCTTGCTCATCCTTTGAGCTTGGACATTGAGTCTTACTCAATATCATTTCTCTTTGGATCGGTACAGTACCTTTCTTAGATTTTTCCATCTTGAACCTTTTCAAGATCTTATCAATGTATGCACTTTTATTCAAAACTATCAACCGCCTTGAGTTGTCCCTATAGATCTTTATTCCAAAAATATAGGTGACTTCACCAAGATCCTTAATGGAAAAATAGCTTCCAAGCCAGGCTTATACGCCCTCTAGGATTGGAATGTCATTTCCAAATAGTAGAATGTCATCGACATACAATATTAGGAAAGTGATGATGCTCCCACTATCTTTCTTATATACACATGCTTCATCAGCATTTTTTATGAACCCAAATTTGATTATGTCTTCATCAAAATGGTGATTCTAACTTCTTGATGCTCGCTTCAATCCATAGATTGATTTCTTTAACTTGCATACTTTGTTAGGATGTTTTGAATCGACAAAGCATTCAGGCTGAACCATATAGACATCTTCCTCAAGATATCCATTTAGAAAAGCGGTTGTGACATCCAATTGCCAAATCTCATAATCAAAATGAGCAGCTATGGCAAATAATATCCTAATAGACTTTAGCATTGCAACCAGTGAGAAAGACTCATCATAATCAACCCCTTGAGTTTGAGTGAAACCTTTTGCTACAAGTCTAGCTTTATATGTATCCAAGTTTCCATGCATATTGGTTTTCTTCTTAAAAACCCACTTACTTTTCAACTACCTTGGAGTTAAGAGGTGGTACAACCAAGGCCCAAACTTGGTTGTCATACATGGATTGCATCTCAACGTTCATGGATTCAAGCCATTTGTCATAATCCAAATTGGACATTGGATCACGATAAGTGGTTGGTTCATCCGAATCTACCACATATCATCCGAATCTACCACATAGCATCCATCCATGAAAAATCCATATCTTTCAATTGGATTACTAATTCTACTAGATCTATGAAGGTTTTGTGTGTATTAATCAATTATTCGATCACCCTCAACATCATCATGTTTCCGTAAGGAATTTAGCTTCTAAGAACTCTGCCTTTTCGGCAACAAACTTCTTTTATTCCAATGGATCATAGAAATAATATCCCATAGAATCTCTAAGATATCCAATGTACATACACTTAGTGGAATGGCTTTCTAACTTGTTTGAGGTGGGAATCTTAACAAAAGCCTCACAACCCCATACCTTTAAATATGATAGTGATGGAACCCTTCCATGCCATATTTCAAATTGTGTCTTTTCTACTTTCTTGCTTGGGGCCATATTTAAAATACGGGTCGTTGAGTGCAAAGCAAAACCCCAAAATGATAGAGGCAATGAGCTTCTAGCCATCATAGATTGAACCACATCCAATAGAGTTCGATTTCTCCTCTCGGACACACTATTGTGTTGTGGTGTTCCAGGTGGAGATAGTTGTGAAACAATACCACAACTTCTAAGATGATCTCTAAAAGCATCACTTAGGTATTCACCACCTCTATCGGTGTGGAAAAATTTTATTTTCTTCTTGAGTTAATTTTCTTCTTCATTCTAGAAGATTTTGAACATTTCAAAAGCTTCATCTTTGTGTCTTAACAAGTACAGATAACGCAAGAGCGTTCACGATGACGCAAGAGGAGGCTAGGACGGACCTTGATTTTGTGTCAGGTACGTTTCTAGTAAACCAAACTTTAGCCTCTTTGTTATTCGATTTTGGTACTAGTAAAACTTTCATTTATGCTGCTTTATGTGCTAAACTGACTATTAGTAGTAAGAATATAGATGCGCCCTTTGATATAGAAACTGCCATAGGTAAGTCTACCAGAATTTTCGAGTTGATAGAGGGATGTGATGTGGAATTAGAAGGTCGTAAATTTCAGGTTAGACCATTTGTGATGACCTTAGGTGGTTTCGATATGGTTCTTGGGATGGATTGGCTAGCGGACTACGATGCAAACATTGTGTGTCGCAAGAAGATGATTCGTTTGACAGTGCCTGACGGGTGTTTGGTGAGAGTTTAAGGGGATCGGGTCACGACAATCTCGAAAGTAATCTCAACGGCGGTGGCGGGAAAGTGTATGTGGTATGGATGTAGCGCCTAATTGGCTTATGTGAAGGATGTGGAAACGCCAAGACCACAGCTATTCGATGTCCCGGTTGTGTGTGATATTATAGATGTTTTTCCCGAAGACTTACCAGTAGTGCCACCTGACCGAGAGATTGAGTTTCTGATTGATTTGATACCAGGTGCCCAACTTGTTGCCAAGGCACCGTATCAATTGGCTCCGATTGAGATGAAAGAGTTGATGGAGCAATTGCAAGAGCTACTTGATAAGGGGTTTATTAGACCGAGTATCTCTCCTTGGGGTGCCCCAGTCCTGTTCGTGAAAAAGAAAGGCGGTAGTATGAGGATGTGTATAGACTACCATGGGCTGAATAAGTTGACGATAAAGAACCAATACCCCTTACCGAGAATTGATGATTTGTTTGATTTGCTCCAAGGTGCCAGTTGGTTCTCAAGGATAGCTCTTCGATCGGGCTACCATCAGCTGAAGGTGAAAGAGTAGGATATCCCTAAAACAGCTTTCTGCACGCGTTATGGTCACTACGAGTTCCTCGTTATGTCATTTGGTTTGACCAACGCGCCAGCTGCTTTTATGGTCTTGATTAACCAAGTGTGGCGGCCGATGTTGGATAAATCAATGATTGTGTTTATCGATGAGAAAGGAGAAGTTGTATGCTAAATTCTCCAAATGCGCATTCTAGTTGCGAGAGATCCAATTCTTGGGTCATGTGGTGAATCCCGACGGAATTAGGGTGGACCCAGCAAAGGTGGAGGCGGTGATGCAATGGAAGTCACCAAAGACGCCATCCGAGATCCATAGTTTCTTGAGTTTTGGCAGGCTACTATAGGAGGTTCATTCAAGACATCTCTAAGATCGCTTCTCCACTAACCAAGTTGACCCAAAAATATGTGAAGTTCGTATCGGGTTAAGCTCAAGAGAAGGTTTTTGAGGAATTGAAGGCAAGGTTGACTAAAGCTCATGTTCTGTCATTACCCAATTAAAGTGAAGATCTCGTGGTTTATTATGATGCTTCCTACTCGGGGTTGGGGTGTGTGTTAATGTAGATAGGAAAAGTTATAGCCTATGCATCCTGACAATTGAAGGTTCAAGAGGTCAAATACCCTACTCATGACTTGGAGCTAGCAGTTGTGGTCTTTGCGTAAAAATTTGGAGGCACTACCTTTACAGGACAAAGTGTACCATATTCATTGACCACAAGAGCCTGGAGTACTTCTTTGAGTAGAAGGACCTGAACATGAGACAGAGACGATGGTTGGAGCTCATAAAGGACTATGATTGCGAGATCCATTATCATCCGGGCAAAACCAACATGGTGGCAGATGCCCTTAGCCAGAAAGAGAGACCCAAACCGATTCGGGTGAAAGCGTACCAATTGATCATGACCTCTGATCTGATGAAGCAAGTTAAAGAGTTTCAAGATGAGGCATTGAAAGAAGATCATCTTAACTCTGAATGAATGAGAGGTCTGGTTACGGAATTAGGTGAAAACACACTTGGGTTAGAACCCGATTTGGACAAATGTGGATTCCTCGTTACAGGGATCTATGTATGAAGATCATGGATGAAGCTCACAATACTCGATACTCTATTCATCCCGGTGCTACACAGATGTACGAAGACATGAAGAAAGACTATTGGTGGTCGGGTATGAAGCGTGATGTGGTGGAGTATGTGAGTAAGTGCCTTACTTGCCTACAAGTGAAGGCCGAGCATCAGAAGCCGTATGGGAAGATCCAACCTTTGGATATACCAGAATGGAAGTGGGAGCACATCACCATGGAATTTATTACGAAGCTGCCGCGTACCCCGATAGGGGATGATGCCATATGGGTGATAGTTGACTGTTTCACAAAGAGTGCTCACTTCCTATGTTAAATTAATATTTCAGATTCATTGAGCTTGGTTCTTAAGATTCATTTCGTTCAGATCGAGAAATCAAAATTAAGATGGTTGGACGTGTGTGAATCAAACAACCAAGAGATGGATAATAATAATGCTATGATTTCATTGATGTTGATAAACAAGTTACAATTAGAATCATAGATGGCTGGTGAAATCAAACCCACCTAAAGGAGAGGATTACTCCTTGGGTGGTGATTCACACCATGAGAATCACACACAAAAGCCACACTTGCAAAAATGCACTAGTGGGTCTATTTATACAAATATTACATCATGACCTAATTTTGACTTTTCTTGTTGTCTTGATGTTAATTTTGTCTTGTATTTGTTTTCTTCTGATAATCAACTTGGTCTCTGAACTTGTACAATGAAATCTTTAGTTGGATGTAATTATGATTTGGTAAGATTCAGTTTATTCAATTATTGAACCCTAACAATACTCCCCCTAAACTGATTCTTGCCAAACCTTGAATTTGAAGATCTTCTCTTTCATATGTCTTCTTGATCAACTGATGTTCTAACACAATTCACTGATATTCTTCCCCTCAGATTAAGATCCTCCTAATATATTTCTAACAAAGGTTAGAATCTATTAAGAATACTTCTTGGTATTGGATATGGGTTGTATCATTTTTGGATTATAGTTCATATCACAACTCAAGGATTAGAATGTATTAGGCGGTGAGGCTTTGAACTTCAACAAACAGCATGAGGGACATGAATCAATGTTGAACACACTTCTACTCTTTTGAGATAACTTGATAAATGACATTTTTCTGATAATGAGTACTCCAATGATTAAAGTCCAGCTAACTGTCCGCTCAGTAGTCAGACACGGGTGCAAAACATCATAAAAAAATATGAGCCCAAGTACTTCAAAAAGGGCATCTTATAGTTGTACAAGTCCTTAAATAAAGTAGTGTATACGTTACTAAAATTGATTTCTTCTTTTTTTGATGTTAAAAATGGATGTGTTTGTTGGTTGCAATAATGTGTATTCCTGCTATTTTTTTAGTTCTTTTTCCCCATCTGTTCATCCGAAATTTCTATTTATAATATCTGCATTTGTATTCACATTGTATCTGCATTAGTCATCACAAGTAAACAAATGTTATCCGCATTTGGTTTACTTTTTGTAGAAATGTAAGGCAACCGCATTAAATATGGATGGCTGGATAAATAAACAACCGCATTTCTTTGTTGAACAACCGCATTTCTTTGTTGAAGAACCGCATTTCTTTGTTGAACAACCGCATTTCTTTGATGACCAACCCATTTCTTTGATGAAGAACCACATTTCTTTGTTGAACAGTCGCATTTCTTTGATGACCAGCCGCATTTCTTTTGAATGTTCACTTGCATTTATTGACCACCAGCTAAAATTATTTGAATTGTTGGAACAAAGCATCCACATTAAATCATGTGGCCTTAATCGGCATTATTTGTCTTCATATGAACATATGGACATTTTCATTTAATGATCATCATCATTATGGGCATTCCATGAAGTGAGTCGGTTGAAGCATGTGGTATACACATTCAATTTCAGCTACTTGGTTATCTGCATTTATTGAACACTAAAAGCATCTGCATATGTTGTCACATAGACATGACATCCACATTTATTTTTCATGCCATTATCATTTAATGACTTAACACCAGCGATAATCATCTTGTAACAAATGCGAATTAAAGTTGTCGAACATGCTTATTTTTTTACATACAAATTAGTCAATCTATTGATGAAAACCATGAATGATTCATGAATCATTTTCGATTATCAATCATATACATGATTTTCACACTGATTTGATTGAAACCCATTTGAATTGCTCCGATTTTTTTTTTCGAACAACAACCCAAAACTCAACAATTTTTTTAGTAGAACCATGTTCCATTGCATCGAATTTTGAAGATATAATCATGGGAATGATAAAACATCCTTAAATCGTACCATATTAGAACAGATCTGATGTTTTTTCTTCTTGATGAGCAGATGGGTTTTCTTCTTTTTGAAAAACAGTGACTTTGTTCTTCATATTTCTGATTTTCTTCTTTGTTTTTGACATCATTAAATTTTAAATCAGATTTAAAACATAGATGAATCCAACAACCAACAGCTCTGATACCATTTTGTTAAATCAATATTTCAGATTCATTGAGCTTGGATCTTAGGATTCATTTCGTTCAGATCTAGAAATCAAAATTAAGATGGTTGGACGTGTGTGAATCAAAGAACAAAGAGAAGGATAAAAATAATGTTATGATTTCATTGATGTTGATAAACAAGTTACAATGAGAATCATAGATGGCTAGTGAAATCAAACCCACCTAAAGGAGAGGATTACTCTTTGGGTGGTGATTCACACCATGAGAAACACACACAAAAGCCACACTTGCAAAAATGCACTAATGGGTCTATTTATACAAATATTACATCATGACCTAATTTTGACTTTTCTTGTTGTATTGATGTTAATTTTGTCGTGTATTTGTTTTCTTCTGATAAACAACTTGGACTCTAAACTTGTATAATGAGATCTTTAGTTGGCTGTAATTATGATTTGGTAAGTTTCAGTTTATTCAACTGTTGAACCCCAACATTTTACCGATCCACGAGACATATTCATCTGAGAGGTTGGCGTATTTTTTCATTAAGGAGATTGTTACTCGTCATGGTGTCTATTGTGTCTGATCATGACATCTGGTTTACATCCAAATTTTGGAGGAAACTCCACAATACTATAGGGATGAGGTTACACATCAGCACGGCTTATCATCCCCAAATGGATGGTCAGTTAGAGAAGACCATTCAGACATTGGAGGACATGCTTTGGGCATGTGTTATCTATTTTAGAGGAAGTTGGGATGACCACCTACCGTTAGCTGAGTTCTTATATAACAACATCTATCATGCCAACATTGGTATGCCCCCTTATGAGATGCTATACGGTAGAAAATGCCGAACACCCGTGTGTTAGGGCGACATTGGTCAGAAAGAGTTATGAAGTGTCGAGGTAATTGAGGCTACGACTGAGAAGCTTGAAAAGCTCAAGGCCTTCATGAAGGCAGCCAAAGATAGATAGAAGTCGTATGCTGATAAACGACGCAGACCGATTGAGTTTGAGGTGGGTGACCGGGTTATGTTGAAGGTCTCACCTTGGAAGTGTATCATTCAATTCAGAAAGCAGGGCAAGCTGAGTCCAGGATACATAGGTCCTTTCTGAATCATTGCTAGAGTAGGAGAGGTGGCATATAAATTGGAGTTACCAGACGAGTTAAGTTGAATTCACCCGACATTCCATGTATCTCATCTGAGAAAGTGTCTAGCCGATGAAGATGTGATTGTCCCACTAGAGGATATCAAAGTAGATGAACGGCTCAATTATATGGAGCAACCAGTGGCAATCATTGATTGAAAAGAGAAGAGGCTGAGGAATAAAGTGGTTCCTCTTGTGCGTGTACAGTGGAAGCACAGGAAGGGATCTGAGTCTACGTGGGAGACGAAAAAAGAAATAAGGCAGCATTACCCACGTTTGTTCGAGGAATAACAGGTTTCAGGGATGAAGCCTATATAAGAGGGGTGGACTTGTAACACTCGGTTATTTTTTAATGTCATGAAAGAAGGATAAAGTGAAGAAAAAGAAGGAAACGAAATAAAGCACAAGTCTAGGGGTTAAAAGTGACAAAAAGGACAAAAGTTAACGACGAATGAATAAAAGTTATGAAAGTTATGTATGAAATGAATGATAATGAAGTACGATGAATGATGGAAAGTTAACGAACGAATGATGAAGGTAATAATGATATTATCGATATCTAGGTATGATGTCTAATCACATGCAAATGAAGTGATCGGTTTTAATGAATGTAAAGTATGGTTTATGTTAAAACTAGAACCCACTCAGCAACACTGATTTTTTATGTATTTCCAGTTGGCAGGTGAGCATTGCTAAGGATGGTGAGGGGCAGCTACTTTGCAGTTGGATGGCATTCTTTTGTTATTATTTTTGCATTGTAATGCGAACAAATGAAATTGTATAACGAATGTTGCATTATTTTGTAAAAGCATTTATAATGAAAAAGTTATTTTCATGATTCTGCTGTGAGGTTTTATGAAAGTTAAATGTAATTATAGGTATTATGAGCAATGATCGACCAACTGTGAGCGTCCCGGGAACAGGGCCTTACACTTGGTGTCTCTAGGAAGGTGATGAAAGGACCCTTTGATGAGTTGTCTCTATTCTCAAGAGCAACTCCTCCATCCATTAGGGTATCCAATATCACAACATACCTGAATTATTGTTTAGTCATGGTTTCACCTACTTTGAATGTGAAGTTTTCAAACTACTGCTTCATGAGATCCTTCTTGTTCTCCTTTGCTTCAGAGGAACCCTCATATATCAGTTTCAATGCATCCTACAACTGCTTTGCTGTTTTGCATTTCTTGAAACCTCTATGCACAGAGTTAGGTAGAGCAGTGTCAAGGGCTGTCATGGCTTTCTGGTCAATCTCTACTCTTTTCCTATCTTCATGAGAGTATTCAGCCATAACCTTGGGTATCATACCACCACCAGTAGCAGAAGAGGTGCTTGGTATGTATGGTCCATTCTCAACAGATTCCCATATTCTTGAATCTAGAGACCTGATGAAACCTTCCATTCTTTGGCACCATGTGTCAAAGTCATCAAGATTGATCAGTGGGGATTAGTTCATGGTTCTATTTTCCATATCAGTTTTGGAAATGGCTGCCATTTGAAAAGTTGAGTATTTGTGTGTGTGAGGGATCTTAAGATGGTGAGATCTTATATCAAGAGCCTAGAATGCTCTAATAACAATTGCAGCACCGGTTAAGGGTGGTCACTTACAACGCAATAACACAAACAGGGGAACAACTTAACTTAATCAAACGGTGAACTGGATTAACCACAAGTAAAGACACTAAGAACTCAAGTAAGTAAGAGACGGATTAAGAGAACAAGATACACAAGGAGATTCTTTTCAAAATTGCAGTATATTGCTTTCTCAAGTTCTATTACAAGTGTTATGATGAATAAAAGAAAGTTACAAGAACATGAGATACTTATACTACATCCTACAGTCAGCCATACTTTGAAAGCCAGCTGGATACAATTGACTAGACACAAAACAAAATCAATTGTAGAGTCAAAAGGCAGATTGCCTTTTGACTAGTGACTATGACATGCCATAGCTCACATCCTTATCTATTACAAAAATGATAAAGTACATGAAGTAGAAAGTTACAGACTCAAGACCTCTATGTACAGCTAGCAAAAGCATGGACCTTTTCACTAATTCATGTAAGTTGGTGACTTTACAGAGTTGCAGCAAAAAAGGGTCAAGCTTTATGAAAAAATACATCAGATAAAACATGATGTTGAAAGTCTTCGAAAGAAATCTGTCTTCAAGTGTTGGCTTCAGAAGACTTTTTTCTTGAAGCTTTAGAAGACCTCATCTTTGGCTACGAAAGATATTGGTCTTTGCTTCAGAAGATTTCACACTTAGAATATTTCTATTGCATGTTTGAAACTTCCGAAGCATTCTTCTTCAGTGTACTTGTGCAGCATACAGGAATGACTTTGGGTGTTTTGGTTGCTTCAGCCTCTTCATACAATCTCTATAGTAGCAGAGTCATGCATGACAGTGTAGTTGTCATTATATGGTGGAAGATAAGAGTTATACCCAATCCTAGACATGTCCTTGGGATCCTTTTAAGAATCAAGCATCTCTTGCAGCTTGACTGAAGACAGTTGAAACTTTTCCATTTTAACTTCAGTAAGTGTATGCTCAGCTTTAGATTGAGCCAACTTTTTAGTCAGTTGCTCATTCTCAACTGCAAAGTGTACTTTTCTCCATGTAACTTTTCAATGTCAGAGATGAGAGATTTTATTTTGATTTCAAAGCCTTTTGTTTCTCTCTTGAGCATCGCTGACTTAACCTTTTCCTCTTTTATGTTGTCTGCAAGTTTATGGTTATGCTCTCTATAACCTTGTAGTTCAGTAATGCAATTTTATTTACACAGGTTAGATTTTTGCTCAGAAGGCATGGTAAATGGACCATCCTTTATATAAGTGATGGGGTGCGGATAGTATATATATTTTAATAAAGATTTATCGCACAGATTCACTTTTAATTGGTTGTTACTAATACTAAACCACACACACAAAAGGCAAGTGTACCTGTCGTGTGGTAATATAGTGTTGGTAAGAACCAATTATCAATCCATGGACATACCTAGCCTACTCAACAAACTTGACGATGTGACTATCGGATTTGGTTTTTGTTAAAGAAAATAATAAGTTACATTGGAATGATTTTAGGGTTTAAAAACAATAATAAAACTAAAGTAAACTAAGATTTGAAGCGTTTGGATTTAAAACATGGGAATATAAGTTATCATCCTAATTAGACTCCACTTATGTAGCCGTGATGATTTGGTGGTGTGATTTAAAGATATGGATTAATGTAATTGTGTTAATGTTTATAAAGATGAGTTGGTACGATTTCTCGTCTATCCTGCTACCATAGTGACTAGGATCACGTCAGGTTGAGTTTTACTGCTTAGATCAAAGCCCTAGTAATGAAGGTAAATCTTTTGTGACCTATTTGACATATGATTTTTTAAAACATAACTTAATGTTAAAAAGAGAGTTGATCAAGTTCCTTCCTAACATACCATTAATTTTAGAAAACCATAACAATTACTGAAGATTTCTCAAACTAATAAAAGGGAACCCGCAAATTATTAGAAAGTTAATGTGATATGATTTCTAATAACCATATCTAGTTCATTATCCATGAATTTATTATGAACACCGGTTTCGCGAATGAAAGTTAATCATACGGTTTTTCAACCTTGTATGACAATCACAATCACAAACTATAAATTTATAACTTTCCGTTCAAATGTGGATGCTACCCATCAATAGTTTTCCCAAGACCACCATAACATTAACACAATATTTATCACACCATTAGTTCATCACAAATTACATAAGTTTCATCTGATTAGGATGATACAAAGAGTTTAGCTCATAATGAGCTCAAACATAACAACAGATAACAAAGAAGATAGATCTGTAATCATCGGTGAAATGGAACAATCAAACCGATAATCCACAATGGATGACGTTTAGACGATCCCAAGCTTCTTCCAAGTGTTGTATGCACCTCCCGAGCATCCAAATGACCTTGAAATCTTGATTCCTGAAAGAGTTCTGTAGAGTAACTCTCCCACCAAAGCTTATCAAAAAATGGTGAACTTAGGCTTCTATTTATAGGATTTCTAGAGTGATTAAGCATGGCCCCGTGCCTAAAAGGCATGGCCCCGTGCTAGTACAATGCCTACGAATGTTGGTCAGCTCGTACAAGCAGGTTGTGTCGGGCACGGCCCCGTGCTAACTGGGGCACCACCCTGTGTTGGAGGTGGGGCACGGCCCCGTGCCTCATCGGGCATGGCCTCGTGTCTACTTTTAGGGAATAATACTTTTTGTCCTGTCAGATGTCCAAACACGGGGGGTGTGTTAATTTAGCACGGGGGTGTGTTTCTAGCAAAGCATGTGGGCATGCTTAATGAGGCACGACCCCATGCTTGGACTCCAAAGCTCGGATTACTTCAACTTCTTGCTAAATATGCTTCTTTTTTCCAACTTGCCCTTTTAAACACCTAAAAACACAATTTAACATTTTAAGTACATTTTCATCATTTTAAGAAAGGTATTAAGGAATAATTGATGTGCTTTTGATAGGATTTATATGTATAATTTGGAGCACATCAAACATCCCCACACTTGAACTTTGCTTGTCCTCAAGCAAAAACCACTTAAAATGATAAATCCACCAAAAAACAAATAAATCAAATTATAAACATGTCTTTCGAGAAATAAGGAAGTAAACATTATTTTCTTCCAATTATAAATATTCCAAGCATATGTAAAATGATATCCTAGCAAACAATAGATTGGTCAGTAAAGATTATTATCATGTAAAAATCCACACTTGTCACATGATGCACTCACACTCGGCTAAATATTTAGATTCATAATAAAGATTAAGTAGACTAATACACTCAATTGCCTAGTATGAATATGTGTGAAATCATATGCTTGTTAAAAGATCAAATCTCCACCTACTTAAATTTTTACTTGCATAAATCATTAGGTCTTTGACGGGTTGTAACTTGGCTCAGTCTCGGGTAAGGAATATTTGGAAAAAAGTGGCTAATTGTTAAAGTCGACGGTCTTGGCTTATAAACTACAAGGAAAGCAATAAAAGGTTCCCTATACAATACTTCAAGCTAGAAGGAATATGCTAACTTAAGGACTCTTTTAAGGTCAAATTGTCAAGACTGTATTTTGCTTTCAAGAACTGTACTTCATCTTTTACCCGAAGATACATAAAACTTTCCTTTCTCAAGGATCGTTCGGCTTAAGGCCTGATAGCACCCAATCGAATTAGTCTATGTATTCATATTGAGATTCATCTTGATTCTTTTTGCATTCTCTATTATGGGACCAATTTCAATAGTTTGGGCATCTTTCATATCTTTTTGCTCATATCTTTATAGCACTTTTTGAAATCCTACAAAATGGCAGAACTTGTTCCTTTTTTCGTCATTTCTTTCTTGCGTCGAACGTGAGATTGAAAATTTGTTCGTGGATTTCCGGGGGAAGTCCCGGTTTTGCGTAATGAAGGGAACAAAGCAATTTGAAATCAAAAGAATGCATTCCAGTTCTTTAAGGTCTACAGGTAAAAGACCAAATTTATTATTTTTTATTTTTATTTTTATTTATTTTTATTTATTTTGTTTATAAGCCAAAAACGTGCTTTAACGAAAACGGGTTTTGTTGAAGACTTTTTGGTTAAGACTTGGTGGTTCGGGTGATTAAAAGATAAAAAACGTTTAAGCTCAACGAGGCTAACTAGGGTTGACGTTCGGGTAAGGAATATTAAAGAAAATGGTTGGGGCTCGAATACTTCCTAACTCATTTTTATGCAACAAATACTAATTAAGGTTTTGAAATGCATACCTAAAGCAAGTTCTAATCACACGTATCATAAGGCCCCCTCAATTAAATCCAAAATGAAAGTAGAATTTCAAATTGCAAAAGCTATTTAAGGCTCAAAATTAAACTCACATATGGATGGAATTGGGTAAAAGTGTTTCATTATACATGATTAAATACTTTACTAAATTAGAATATTTCTTTTAAGGATATCACAACAAAAACATTTTCAATTTTATTTGGACGTAATGAATTTACTTTCTTATTTCCCGAAAGCGTATATTTATATTTTGGTTTATTAAAAATTAAATGAATTTTTTGGTTTCTTGTCACAAAAATTACTTGTTAAGTGATCTTCTCCTAAAACTTTTAAATTTGGACCTTTTTAGCAAAGTCAAATGCATTACTCCCATCCCCACACTTAAAATTCACATTGTCCTCTGATTAACATAATCTTAGATCGAGAAAGGGTTAATGAAATAACTCCCCTAAAAATATTGAATTTGTCACTTGTGTTTGGTAGCCCTTGCTTTGGTAGAATCTTCGCGATCATCTGGAATGTCACTAATTTTATTGAAAGCATTAAAATCCTAAACACACAAAATAAAAAACAAAATGACATAAATTAAAAGATAGACTGGCACAAAACAACTATGTCGGGGCACCGTAAATGATACGGTTTTCAAGGGATTTGTGGTGGGATTTCCCCCCACTCATAGTACATTTGCTTCCTAATGTACGTGACATCATTGCTCAGGTCATCGACTCGGGAATGTAGATTTTCGACTCTATTGAAGACTCGTTGGGCATATTTAAATGATCGCCTTTGATGGTCACTAGTGGTTTGGATTGACTCATAGAGGTCTAACATGGTTGGGAATTCCCTTGTACGTGAACTTGAAGATCCAGCTCCGGCTCCTTCTGGCTGTTTCGGCATGTCGAGGTCATAATTATTTCTTTGCGGACCACCGGATCCCAGATTTGTCCCTTCTTATCGATGAATCTCGGCTACCCAATTGGTAGGCTTGTCACCATGTTCATACTTGTGCAAATGCTCAAGTCTACCAGTCCCGACATCACTCCTACGGTTCACTCTGTGCTATAACCATAGCTCTCGTATAAGTTCAAAATCTTAATCTTATGATTTGTAATCTGAAAATTAAGGCTAATAACATAACAACAAACCCAAGAACATAGGATCAAATATATGTGAATGGACTAGCTAACAACAAGAAATAACAACCAAAATCAAACCATGGAACTACCTTCCAAAGGCCGCTGAAAAACATGATTTTGATGAAGAGAATGAGGTTCTTGAATGACCAAAACACCAAGGAGAGGTGTCCTCAAGCTCCCATACCCACAAGCATCAAGCAAAGACCTTTCTTGCTAGGATTTGTACACCAAACCACCAAGAAACCTGCTGAAAATTGAGTTCCAGCCGTGTATTTCTTCAAGATTGGAGAGAACTTTTGTTCTTGTGGTTCTTGCATGTGAGAGAGAGAAGAAGATGGAGTGTTTAGACTAGTTAAGTGTGTGTTTGTTATCAAGAGACAAAAGGCACACACACACCTAATGGGGGCGGCCGAAATGTGCTTCTAAATGGGTTCCCCCCCCCCCCCAAAACTTAAACACCCATTTTTCTAAAGTTAACTAGTCACTAATTGAGTTATATATAATTAACCTTTTAATTGTATAACTCACACACATTTCTTTATTATTTGATGTTATTTAACTAACTTAAATAACATTACAAACAATACCTATGAACAAAATATCCCTATAAATTGTTCAATCTCATATGCAACTTATTTAGAAAACCCATTTACTAAATTGGTGTATTTATTTAATTGCATGATCATATCATCAATTAAATATTAATTGGTGTTTGCTAAGCTTGTTATTGGGTATGACCCGACTTGGATCATAACGTACTAACCACATCAATGTTCTATGTGTCTTGGGCATAAAGAATCCAACAAAAACGCCCCATAATTACAGCCTCGTGCCGCCTCCAGCGCAGGCTCTTCTTCCTCCTCTTCTTCATCATCAAAGAGAACCGTTTCAGGCTCCGGTTGCTCCCGTCCTCCCGAGGACCTGTTCCTCTCTTTCATCTCTCCTTCTTTTACAGCCTTAATCACTTCGGTCACCACAAACGGTAGGATCATCTGTATGACCTCATGCACTTCCTCCACCACCGCCTCTCTTATCGAGGCCCTCAGATTAGCACTATCATCACCGGCCTCTGGATGAGGGGTCTCAGGTTCTTCATGAGCCAGCTCTTCGGCCCTAGGCCTTCCTCTTGTGACTCGTGGTTCAGCACCACGTCCACCACCATGTCCACCACGAGAAGCTTTCGAAGATCTACCACCGGCCATTCTCTAAATACACTGAAAGATTCAAACACTAACACGATCATTCAAGGAATAGTTCAGTTTATGTCAAGTAAAGTAAGTCCCTGATTACAGTGGCCAGTTGTGATTAGCCACTTACTTTACTCTTCATACCCCAAGCATTACCTTTCCTGACTACATCAGTATCTAAATTTACCAGCAACACATAAACCATATAACATGCGCATATAATACCGGTTAACATTACAAAAATACCTAATGGCACGCAACTACTCAGATTGGCATCCCATTCCCTTTCCGTCCCATTTTCAGTTTAAGTTAAGGTTTATTTTGAAAATTTACCCATTTCACTTAAACTTTGGCTCTGATACCAACTTGTAATTATATAATTACAATTCACTTTCATAAAACGTTGCAGCAGAAACATTAAAAACAACATTTTCATTTCATAAAAATACTTTTGCAAAATAATACAACCGTTCGTTACACAATATCATTTTACATTTCATTACAAAAGCATTGTAACATTGGATGCCATCCAAAATAAGCTGA
>BJCM01223812.1:0-14520 GCA_018326385.1 Flaveria bidentis | reverse complement strand
TGTGTTTTTATTATTTTTATTATATTTTTTGATTTATAATTTTTTTAAATATGTTTTTGTTAATTACAATTTTGTCATTGAAAACTAGTGGTTGAGATTGGTTTATAGAGTTCTCACAAAAAAACTAGTTCTCATTTGATCCCTCCCTATACATATATACATATATATATATATATATATATATTCTTCTGCATTATATTTTCACCTGAAATCTATCATGTTTTTACTTTTAAAATTCTTTAAACTAATTTTTACATTGTTTTAAACTTAATATTATTTTTATAAAGTTTCTATAAAGTATATTAGCCTTCTAGGCACACATTAGCCTATTTTAATCTAATAAACAAGTATGCCTATCTTTTTTTCTTCTAATTTTTTAATATTATCATTTACTTCTTCTATTCTTTTCTTTGCCTACTATTAAAATTGTTTGCCACTTCTATATCTTAATTCTTAAATCTATTAAGTTAGAGTTAAATATTGGCAACCCAATGTATTAATTTTGTTGGTTTTTCTGTCTCGAATCTAACTACCGAATCTAACTACCTTTCTTAAGCCAAATGGAAAATCAATCATAATACATAAACTTGTTACAAAATAAAAAATTAACATCAAGGCTGTTAAAATTTTTCTTTACTATCTAAAGTTGTTATTCCACTCAAAATAAAAACGTTAATTGTGTGATTAAATGTTAAGAGCATCACAAATAGAAAATCAGAAAAACACTAAAAAATATATACCTAATCAACCATCACATCATAAAACTATTAGTTCATTAAAATATCTAATAACAACCCCAATATATAAAAAGACACAAAAACATTCAAAATTTTTGTTGTATCATCACTTTATTATTTTCATCCGCTATTTTCATTCTCTTTATTTATTTCATATATAAAATTTACAATTCACCTACGGTGCCATTTTTTTCCACGTAATAAACTTTTGCATAAAAAAGGAATACCTCAATAGGGGTGCTAACAAAAAACATAAGCACAAAAAAATTAATCACAAAACCTTTATGATGGTCTAAAGTGATAACCAAATTGTTTATATCAGAAAACAATAGCTTTTATTAATTCCTTTGGGAAGTTGCTTACCATAAGTACACATTTGATTTCTTAATAACTAATTATTTTAAAAGAAAGTCACAATCTAAAAAAACACGATAATAAAACTTTTGATTCATTTAAAGTTTATTACATCAGACGATACCTGAACACATAACTAAATCATAAAATACCTCTTATCAAACCAATTTACCTGGGCTTATTGATTGAATCGATTAATCTAACCAATAACTTTGTATCTTATCATAATCAAAATGTTGGTTAAATTAAAACAATTTGTTGGATTTTAATTTTTTTTTCTCCTATGCTCCTTGCATCCCTCACCCTTTCGTCTCCGGAGAACATCCTTCGTCCCTTCTTTTTGATTAACATCATCATACAATTCACCAACAATCAACCCCATAAGCCATCTTAAACATCAAAAAGAGGTCAGTTTTCGCATTATATAAACTTTCTCTATAATCTTTGAATCGTATGGTTTCAATTTCTAGATCTAAAGCTACTGACTTTCAGAACTTCCGTTTTAGGGTTTTGAATCGATCGTGGGTAGTTTCAGTGCAATCACATTGTTCAATATCTTATTTTCGATTGTGGGTTACTTTATCTTGCATTGATTGTGTTACATATCCGTTAAATCTTTGATGCTTATTACTTCAAGGTGCCTATACCCTTTATGTTCTTGATTTCCTCAATTTGGGGGTAATCAACTAATCATCACTATATGCATATGTTCTTCGGTGATTTATGAATGAGTAAACCCATTATCCATTGATCTCTATATATTGAAGTCAATGCTGCTCATTAGGTGTGTTGATCAAAGTTGTAGATTTTGACAAAAGCTAACATTTTTTACATGTAATTTACATATAGATGATAATTGTTCTTTTCAGGTGTATAAAAGTGAGAAAAGCTTGAAAATTTATAAAAATTTGACAGATTTGAATAAAGTTGAATACCTGTTTGAAGCATGGATCTTCCAAACACAAAGGAAAATCTAGGTGAAACTATAGATGCAACTACTACGAATGTTTCAACACTTGATCATCCACTTAACAGTTCATTTGGCTCGCTGAATGATATATGCTATGAACTAACTTCCCTACAAGATCTTGCGTGTCGTGGCTCCTGGCGGTCAATTCTTGACAAAGTGGCTCGAGCCCGCACCCAGTCTCTTCTTTCCAAACCACATGAACACCTAGTTTATCTTACCTATAATATCATAGCCCTCACCAAGCTACGTCGTTTCTCCGAAGCTGTCATTGAACTTGACACTCTTGAAAATGGCATAGACAATGTTATTTACTGTTATGAGAATTACCCACAACACTACCCTGATCGTCATGGCTCAATGGCCCCTTTTGCCCTCCGCTGGTTGTATGCTGAACTTCCTTCTAGAACAGGAAACCGTCAAGAAACTTTAGATAGATTCTATACGCTGCTACATTTTGTTAGGGAGAAAACAAAAACAAAATTCAGTAAAGATTCATCTGGTATGGCGGATGATGTATGGAAAAAACGTGAGGGTTTGGTGGTTAACTCGATCATAAGTCATCATTTAAGTCATAAAGAGTTTGGGGTTTGTTTGGATTTGATCAAAGATTTGATTTCGCGTGACTCAACCCCTGTTGCTAGAGCGGTTTTGATCTCAAAGCTTGGTTATATTCAAATGCAGTTAGGGGATTTAGAAGGCGCGAAAGCAAGTTTTGCTATGGTTGAAGGGATTGTGACAGAAGAGAAAGTAGATATCGAGTTGAAAAATCTTGTAAACAGGAATAAGGCTTTGATGTTTATGGTTGGGAAAGATTATGTCTCTGCTGTAAGGGAGTATCAGGAGTGTATCGATAGAGATGATTCAGATGTGGTTGCGATTAACAACAAGGCTCTTTGTCTTATGTATCTACGCGATTTATCAGATTCTATAAAGGTGCTGGAGAGTGCATTGGAGAGGATTCCTACTGCTGCTTTGAACGAGACGTTTGTGGTGAATCTGTGTAGTATGTATGAACTAGCTTATGTTAATCACTCGGATATCAAGAAAACACTTAGCAACTGGATTGCTCGTGTGGCCCCGGATGATTTCGATACTTCGTGTACTCGTGTTTGAAGTACTTATGTTGTATTCTTTCAAAGACTGGTTATGTTTTCTAAGGTTGTTGAAAATAAATTTTCTTTTGTAAGGTGTGTACTATTGTTCATTTTGAGTTTGTTTGATTGGAAGTAGGTTGGTGAATGTTTTAATGCTCTAGATTGAAGATAATCATATGAGGATCACTAAACTTTACATCAATTGTGCATAGACATAATATCTAGTTGGGGATGCAAAACTTGTATTTACATACATCATTTGACTCTTCCTTACATTTGTCTTTTACCCACACTTTGATCATTGTATTAAATTCACCAGGCTATTATCTTTAATACGACTACATTTAATAGTAAAAAAATAAGGCTCCTTTCATGACGAGAACTCTTCGACTCAACATACCATGCGGCGTTAACAAAGGTGGTGGCTGTATTGCAGCCCCACGCCGAGGCCTACTGTGCCTCACTGCGTGAGCGTCCCTCCCACTCTTATAATACACATGTCATGATATCATTTGCCTCTTCTTTACATTCGTTTTGTACCCACATTTGATAATAACTAAACTACTAATGCTATATACATTATTAGGTCCCAAATTTGTTTATAAAAATTTAAGTTTTAAAACTATAAAATGGATTAAAGAGAAAAGAAGAATTAAAAGCACAATTTATAAGTAAGTGTTTAACCCTTATCATTTTAAGGGTTGTTTGATAAATTTTGAATGATTAAGTGCTCAATCAATAAAAAGTTTGAATCATTAAAAATATTCACAGTAGGTTTCTTATATTTGATGTGAGTGTGTGCCTTATATTATAAAGAATAGTTGTAAATGGTTGTGAATGAGTAATAGAGAAAAATTATGGGGATTGTACCGTGATTTCTCATATTTGGAGAAACACGATACAATCCCTATAATTTTTTAATATTTTTAAAAGTCGTTATGAGTGTAGGAGAGAAAAAAGGTAATGATAAATATATAAAAAAAATATATTATTTTATTGAAAGAGATTAAATAAGTGGTGTTTTTAGTGTAAATATAAGAATGTGAACAGGAAAGTTAGGTGGAAGGATTATGAAATCTCAAAACGAAGGGAATTAAGATTAAACATTCCATTGGGTTTTATATTTTTATTACCCACTCAAACAATATTTTACTTGAAAATTATACTAGTTTCTCAATTATATTCTATTCATTTCATTCTTCCAACCAAACGCACCCTAAGTGTTGAATTATTTTAGGTGTTGAACTATAAAGAGATTTAAAATATTAATAGCCACTATATCGTTTAACTATTCAAAAATAAATGTCTGATCAATTCAGTATAATGTTTAACCATTTAGAGACAAATATCTGAGTTATAACAAAAAAGTCTTAACCATGCTGAAGACATCTGAATTACGGCATGACACAAATAGACCTGAGCATAAATTGATCGGAAGTAACAATTGTTCCACCGCGTGCAAGTAACAATCACTCATCGGAAGATATGAGTTTCAACTTTCAACTTTAGATTATGTTTAAAAGTTTCTATAAGTTGCTGTTGCTTCTGATTGTTCATCGTCGGATATGTTTTCTTCACAGTTGGTAATTGAGAGTATTTGTTTCTCGTATCATATCGTATTGTATCGTTAGTTCTATCAAACTAAGGTTTGGTTTCGGACATGCATTTTTCCTATTGTATTGAATCACTCATATTCATATGATTAGGGAAAAGAATGTATACATTAAGCTAAACGTTTCACTTGCGTTCCATGTGGAAAATATGCTAAGTTGCTAAACAAATTATGACTTGTAAAGTCTGAATTCAATTTGGTTTCTTTCTTCGAAAATCTTGGCAAGTCGAATGTGTTTCGAACCTGTTATTTTGCATTTGGATTCAAAGCAGGCAACCCGATTATTATTTCGTGATACAATACATAATCGATCGAACCTCTGATCCCTTTATTCGCTGAAGCCTATGTTACTAGTTTTACTATATTGAATCTGTTATATATATGTTGTATATCCCATTTTCATCAAATCAAACACACCAATAACTGTATAATAAAACTAGACATTTAAAAGAACACGTGTTAGTCAAGTAACATGTGTAGAAAATCAACATGTGCAAGCATATGCAACTTTATCACCACGTGAAGATCTTGCCTAATTCTAACATCACTCATCTATTTTGTAAAATGATCTTGACAGCATCCCACCTGCCTAATTCCAGAAATGGTATCTTATCGCCTTCGAAAATCTAATTAACATGTTTATATGCTGCGGATCAAAGGCCTTAAACTGATGATCTAACCACATGACGATGATAGACCCTTTTATCCAAAAACATCCACAACTTAGCTTCAAAATCATAACTATTTAAATAACATCATGTTCAATAGCTGTAGTTACCTAATTAAACAAAGATTCTTTACATGTTTATGGTATGATCGTGAAGGAAATCGATATACAGAAGGTATTTTTTTTTTTTTTTATAGTGAACAAGAGAGCCACATTCGACCCAACTGTTTGCTGGTTTTCAAGCACGTTTTAGGACTATTAATAAAAATGGTAACCTTGATCATCTATATAACTTTAGTACTATTTCTTTTAGGTTGATACTGACAAGTCTTTACGTGTTTTCAATTAATAATTTGAAGTAAATTTAGGTACACGTTGTTTTCGAGTTGATTATCTACTTAAGACACATTCTCCATGCATATTCAACATCCCTTCAACGCGACTACATCTAAGAAAAAAAAACTAAAGATTTCTGTTTTACGTAGCGCTATGGCCCAAGAAATGATATGCGAGTCGTTGCCAAATGTGTCTTTAACAGATGACTTTGAAGACCTACTGGAAAACATAGAGTTAGATGAAGGGCTGCTAAGAGAGTTGATTGAAATCATGAACAACGACGACGATGACAATGTTCAAACATCAAAGGTGGACACGATGACGATTGATGTGATACCGACGAATGGAAAGAATGGTGGTGACTCGTGGTGCTTCGTTTCGGATCATGAATCTGAAGTAGGTTTGGATCATGAGAAGCACATACAAGATCTTGATTATTGGGTTAGTGAAAATATTGTTGAAATGAGTAGCATATTTCCTATATTAACATTTGAGAATGAGATGATGCCTTATTGGCATGTGGAGAATCCAATGGAAGATGATATGATTGATGACATTGCTTATGTGGAGTTGTGGAAAAATTGAGAATCAAAGAGACATGTTTTACATGCATTACATAAAGTTGTACTTTGGTTCTTAAGAAGGTTTGAATGACTTCTACATTGAATTATTAAGAAAGTTGTAATAATTGTTGTTAAAAGTTTTTTATTAATATTTTGTATGTTTAATGTTATTAGCAATTAATAAAATAATAAATGATATCTTTTTTAAATAATTAATAATAAAAATAAAAAAATTATAAAATTATACTTCAAGATAAGATACAAAAGAAATGCTATGTTTTATTAGTTTATTAAAATAAGAAAATTTATATCTTTCTATTCTAATAAAAGGGTAAACGTGAGTGTCACGTATCAACACTACAATCATTATCATCAAAAGTTTTCTGTTTCATTCTCCTATTAAATAATTATCTTAATTACTAATAATATTATTTTAATACTTTTTAATATTTAATAAATTAAGAAAGAAATATCTTTCTTAAGGTTATTATTAAATAAATTGATATTATTAAAAAGTCAATTTTTAAAAAAAACAAAAAAGTAATCAAATTTGGGAGTTGTAATAAGAAACTTTTTAAAAATGATATTTTTATACGGTTTGTTTTAAAACAAAATATTTATTTTTAAAAATAAAACTAAAAACAAAATTTTTAAAAATTAATATCACTGTTTTATTATTTATAGTCGTTTTTCATATGTAATTTCAGTTATATCATATCTTAGAATATTATTTTATAACTAATAAATTTATTATATAAATATTTTATTTATTCAACTCGTGTAATACACGGGTTTACTAAAACTAGTATAAATATAGATTTATTTAGTTTACTTATTTAAAATCATTTTCATTAATAGAAGAGAAAGACCGAAAACAAAAGTTTAAGCTTCATGAGAAGTTGACATATGTCCTTTTAAAAGCTTATTTTATTAGATAGTATAAATTATGTGATTATATTCTATTATCAATTGGAATCATGAGAAAGCGTCACGAGCACCACTATTACAACTATAGGTATTTGCTATGCTTAAATCCATATCAAACACCAAATTTGCTATGAAATTGATACATAAAATCTACTTTCGTTGCTAATTTGTCTTACTACGGATTTTTGTTACTAACTAGAGTTCTCAAAACCTTCTTTGTGACCAACGATTTTGTGACATTTAAGTCTTTGATTGCTGCGATGAATAGTTGCTAGTTATAGTATACATAAGAGTTATATGGAATTTTAAATAATTGTGTTCTTAGGTATTTTAAGGACCTACTCTCTCTTGTTTTTTATATATAAACTCACTTAACCAATATGGTTTTACATGCTAATATTATAATGTTGATGTTAAATGTGTTGGGAGTCATATTAGATTTTTTAATTGCACAATAATAATAAACTTTAATTCTACTAAAAATTATTTATTTAATAACATAAAAGTAAACAACAAAATTTTAAAGTGCAGTGGCCGGTGTCCTCAACTCGATCGATCTCTAATCGCTTCACCTGCACCTATCCATCATTTACTAATGATTTTTTAATCTTTTTTAACCCCTTTTTTGTTGCTGTAAAGTTAAAAACTTACCATATATTTCCGTAGTTCGATTTTGAAGTTTTGCAGATCATACATTGATCATTAAATTCAATATTTATTTATATATTCAAAATACAATTATAAAAAGAGAGACCAACTTGTATGGTCAACAAGTATATAGCATCAGGGTTGTTCACGAATCGAGTCGATCCGTGCGGACTTTTGTTTGTGTTTGACTCGTTTACAAACTGAACCGAGCCGATCGGCTCATTTACAACCGAGCGGAAAATTGAACGAACATTTTTGAGCGAGCGGCGAAAAATTTATACAATCCAACTACCTTGTGTGTCATACGATTTATACTGTAGCGAAAAAGTTTTCATGACTTAAAAAAGAGTCATATTTCATTACATAATATTTTCATGCATGAATATACGTTATGATTGACGATGAGGCAAACACTGTAACCAATAAGGCGGGGAGCATATTATAGAGAACAATTACAGTGAGAGCGAGAGAGGTTCGAATGTCGAGCGATTTGAACAGCCCTACAGTAACGTAGTAAAATGATAACAATAAAAATGGTCGTAAGTGGAATTAAACAATATATTTTCTATTCAAAATTGTGAGAGAGATGGAATCTAGTTATATTTATGCGCTATTTTCAGTAGAAGATATATCTTTCACATCTAATCACTATCATGATTTTGACGAGAAGATATGATAAACAAAAGAGATATGTTATTGATACATTTAATTTTTTTATTTTTTTTTTGTATTTTTTATACATACATATAGATACATGAAAAGATATAGAAACAATAAGATGTTTTAATAACACAAATAAATGTTTCTATAACCTAACTCTAAACAAAACTTATCAGACAAAAGGACAATTACTTATCACATAAAGTGCTATTGTTAGAATGATATAATTGTAATTAATGATTCACAACGAATGAACTATTTTATAAAATAGAAAATGAAAATATGTTGCTAAAAGTAAAAACCATCATGTGATATTTATCTAAGATTGTTCAATTGTATAAAATATGGAATTGTTTCGTACTTTAATGAAAGCAATCATTAACTTGCAAAAAAAATCCAAATGTGTCGCCTTTGGTCATTTGGTGGGATTCAAGTACAACGGACCCTTTGAATTGGAGATGATATTTTCTTCCTAGATAGTAGATGATACCCCGAATATAGTCTTACTCGAAAAAAAATATAATATTCAATTGACATGTGATTTAGAACATACGTTTCTAATATTTATTCTAAGATAAATTCTAAAGGTTTGTTGGTTAAATTCTATTTGAACGTGTTAGACAGACGTCATGGTCTATACACATGTGTAGGCGTTGTCTGCTAAAGCTTTCAGGCGGTGATTGTATTCGATACGTATGTTTTATTGATTGGTCTTAGGAGGCACCGGCCCCCTGTCAGCATAGAACATTTATAAGAAGATTTATAGTGGAGGGGGAGGACATTTTGAAGTTAAAACAAAACAAAAGAGACATATTTAAGATTAAGTCGATAAAGGTTTTGAGAGATACTAGAATGGGGCTCGCGCAATGTGATGGGTCGACATTTTACATCCGACACATGTTTTAATTTTTGTTATTCTTATAATAATTTTACAAAAGTCGTATATTTTTTCTAAGCTAATATTTCAAACACCAAATAATTGGGTTTTGTATGACGATTTGTACATTTACGTATTAACTTATTATACCTCACAAAATACAGATCGATTCAGTAAAAAATTTACACCAAAATGTTTAAAAAAATACAATGTTACAATTGTAGTATCAAAATGTTTTTAAATATGATACATTAAAAGATATAACTAAAATCTTAAAACAAATTAAGTTTTTTGGTTTATGGGTAGATAATGTAAAATTTTATGTAAGTTATAGTAAATGTAAGGTTGTTATGTAATTAATTATAAGGGTAATCTGTATATAATGTTAAAAATATTATTATACCATTAAAATTAGTTGTATCTTATGCATTGAGTAAATAATTGTTCTTAATTTTATGGTATCTTAAATACCTATTTTATATTTTATATATAGTATAGATTATCTTACTAAGTATATGTGTATGTATTGGGCCGGTTCGCATCGAATCGTTTTGGGCCGGTTCGTCCTGAATCGGTGGTCAAACTGAGAATCAGACCGCTTCGAACCGGATTTTTTTTGTTTATTTTGATTTTAATGGGTAACTGGGGTGTTGATTTTTACATTAGTGTGTTGGATATAACAATATAGTTTAGTTTTATATATAACTATAAAATATACATATAAATTACTTATATTTAATAATATATATAACTAAATATATAATATACCATATATAATTATAACGCCATCTATTTCTTAAATCCGGTCCGACCAAAAACCAATAAAACGTTCGGTTTGAAACTCGATCCGATTATGAAAACATTAGTTACTATAGCTAGCTTTATTTTCAACAAGTGTGTTTGTGTCACAGGTCAAACGCTAAAATGACTTCACTATAGTGAGGGAGAGTATGACTTATATAAATTATGATACAAAAAGATCTAAGGGACCCATTGAAACCTTCATGATATAATAAGTTGGCTAATGGTACAAAGAAACTGAGATAGCAATTGATACTATCCCCAGACGGGTAAAAAGTTATTAAAAACACATATTAGATTTCTTTTCAGTAGAATACGAGTAAAAATGTATAAAATAGAAGTATGTTATTGATACATCAAATTTATTTATCGTTTCTATATATCTTTTTATACATACATATAGGTAGATGGAAAGAGATAGAGACAATATGGTATCTCAATAACATAAATGAGTATTTATATAATCAAACTCATAATCAACCTAACTTAATTTATATGTTAATTCATTTATTGTCGACATGTATTTTTTTTAACGGCTAACAAATAATTTTTTAAACCCGTACTCACTTTAGTATATTCAATAAGTATATTAGTGTGTTATTAGTGATTATATATCTAATTAAAAAAGATCTAGAAAAAAATATTATTTTCCACGGTCTTATTTTCGGAGATGCCAAAGGCACACTCAATCTCTCCCTCTCTCCATCTCTCTCACTCAATGCTCTCTCTCTCTCTCTCAAAATTCTCTTTCACTCTCTTTCCAAATTTCCAACCCATGAAACTCAAAACTCTCTAAAGATAGAGGCGAAATACATATAGAGAAAAGGGGGTGGATTCCACAGCGAGAACTCGTCATGTCTTCGAAGGCGTCACCTTCCTTAAGGCTACGCGTTGTGGTTCAAAGTGAGTAGGGGCTTTAGCCTATGATATTAACACATGTGTCGTTGACTGGGCTACGACAGGGAATCTAATAAAGCTCGTTTTCAAGTCACTTGAGCTTAATGTTGATCACGTGAGTGGAGGCTTGAGAGAGATATATTTTTAAATAAATTTAAGTAATAAAAATTAATATTAGTAAATTTAAAGAAATACATAATATTATTAATACATTAATTAAAGAATTACATAAAAAAACTAATACATTAAAGTATTAACCACAAATACTTCTCGTCAAAGTTTTTCGCCACCGTGTACTTTGCAAACAACTCGCTTTTCCATTCATCACAAGTGAAGTCATACACTTGTTCATAATTGGACCCGCACAGTCGCATGTGCGACTAGTACTATTAAGTATGTTTGTAAACAACCACATATTCACGTATATCCACCCATTTACCATAAATCATATTGGCATTACGTGTACTACTACTCACCTCTTTGAGGAATAACTTTTTAACTTTACTCCAAAATACTTTACCCTTTTGGTGGTCGGCTATCAAAAAAATGATTTTTTTGTGTTATAAATCAAATTAATACAAACTTAAATAAATATTTTTTTTGCTTTTGTCTAAGGTGTCGTTTTTCGCTTGGTTGACACTGCAGCTTTGGTTTGTTTGAAACCTTCGACTCGGTTTGATTTCTTTGCGCCTTTGTGTGAACCTTTTTGGGTAACCGGTTGCTCTGGTTGAACAAGTTGTGTCTCCGAAACATAAATTCTGAGAGACAACTGCGGCATAACACTTAAACTTTGGTCGAATTGCATGTTATCCTTATCATGAACTGGGAAGTTCATGCTCGGGTAGTTACAATCTTCCGAACAACACTTTTTCTTTTTTGACATTTGAAGGAAATAATATGAATAATAGAGAGGAAGAAATTGAGAAGTTGTGATTTTATAAAGGAGTTGAGTTAGTTTATACATAGAAGTTAATTAGAAAATTTGATTATTTTAACTTACAACGGTAAAAAGAATTAAATAGGTGGATCCGACATGTTTTCAACAGTAGCTTTGGTGCGGGTTGCCAACGTCACTAGCTCGTGCCTCTTGCTCATGCTTGGTGTTTTGTTATTCGTCACCATGCTGGTAGAGAGTCAAGTGGAACGCCACCGCCCAGCGATGTGTTTTTTACCGGAATCTGAATATCAACCAGTACGAAATCAACCTGAACCCAATTAAAAACTAACCCAAACAACCCAACTTGATTATTACACTAACACGAACCCAATTTTTTATATATGGTTTGGTATTTGGGTTGAGTTTGTAAGATTCGGGTCAACCCGATTAACCCGAATATTAGTTTTAAAAGATTTCCAAGATTTATATATATATATATATATATATATATATATATATATATGTGTGTGTGTGTGTGTGTGTGTATTATGCTATCATTTACAAAATTTAAAAACATGATTTTCTAAACTTTATATCATATTGTTGTGATTCAAATTTATTATATAAACTTTGAGGATAATTTGTATATAATGTTATTTAATATTTTAATATACATAATAAAGTGAGTGTAAATATGCAAAAACTTTCTGTTCAAGATAATAAATAAAATTTTATATTGATAGCACATGTTAAAATCTCATACATGCATTTTGATCATATATAAATATATATTTACACAAACATTTGAGATAGCAAGTAATTTAAAACTTAACCGATTAACCCAACCAAAAAAAACCGAATATCAAAACAAAAGAAACGATTAAATGTTGCTTATTTGATTTCGTCTTCAGGTTGATTAATTTCTTACATTTAAAAATCCGAAAAACTAGACACGAATAACCCGAAACTCGATTAAAAACTTAAATAATACCCCTACCGCCGTCTAAGCTTCTACAATGTAGAGTCTATTGGTGTTCTTCTGGGTTTTAGTTTCTTGCTAGCCGGGTTTTATTAATAAAATGTATTCTTTTACGGTTAGAAAAAACATGGGAGTTGACCTTGTAGTTAAATAATTAACTATTAATAATATAAACTATAGATTGCACATAATTGTTGAAATAAAAAAAGAATGGGGTTTGTTTCGAGAGATATGAAGGGATAGGAAGAAGGCAAAAAGAATAGAAAGTGGATTGTCTTCTCATTATTCCTTTTTCTGCAAATGCAGGTTTTCTCATCATCATTTCCTTTATAGGCCCCCATCGTCATCATAACTCTTAACTTACACTCTTTTGTTCGCATCTGACCTCGCTTATTACAAAGTCATAAATACCACCAATTTTTCAAACGTATTTAATGAAAAAACTTAAGCCATTGCCCATTTGGTAATTGGTACAATGACATATGGAATGTGAGATATAGAGCTTAAAGGTTTTTCAGATCATGGGTTATATATATCCTGATTGTGAGAGTTTTATTATAGTTTGTGACTTAATTTCTTTCGGTATCTAAAATTAATGAAACTGGTTGATATATATACTTGATGTATGAACTTTTCTTTTATAGGGACGTGAGATGTGATCAATAAAAATGAATATAGAGAGTAGAGAAAAGAATTCCAAGTTATCAAACACGATAATGATAATCAATAATATTCTAGTTAAATAAAAGTTGTTTTCTTGACTCATATTTAAACTATTGTCTGTTACTATCATGGTTTTGGCAACCGGATCGGACCTGCCGGTTTGACCGGGGATCAGGCTCCGGTTCGCTATGATTCGGTTTGTGGTGGTTGAACCGGCCGGTTCGTCCCGAACCAATGGTCGGATCGGGAAACCGAACCAGTTCGAACCAGATTTTGATTTTTTTTTATTTTAATGGGTAAAAACGGGGTGTTAAACCATAAATTAGTGTATTAGATATACAAATATAGTTAAGTTTTATATATAACTATAAAATACATATATAAATTACTTATATTTAACTATATATATAACTATAAATATAATATACTATATATATATAATTAGTGCGTCATTCGGTTCTTAAATCCGGTCCGACCACCAAACCAGTATGTTGTTCGGTTCGACGTCCGATCCGATTCTAAAAACATTAGTTACTATAGTTAGTTGGCCGGAGAAGCCTCGTGTTGAATTGAGCTTGAATATGTTTGAACTTGTCTTGTTCCAAAGATTTATATTTAAAGTTTGAGTTTAACTCGTGAGCAAATCATGGGTACGTGCGTAATAAAAAAGAACAAATGTTTTCTAGTTTATTTCATAAACTACTTGGGTTCTTGTTGTAATTTAAGACCTTTAGTTTGTATTTCACTCTTAAATAAAGGACACTTCCTTTAAAATTTAATGAAATCTTTAAAGAAAAAACCTTTAACGAAGAAAATTGATTAAGACTCATACCAGACAAAATATAAACACCCGTGACG
>BJCM01223807.1:0-14707 GCA_018326385.1 Flaveria bidentis | reverse complement strand
TCACAAAATGTCGAGTTTAGTCCCTGTAATTGGCTCTCGGGTTTCCAAATTTGTTTCGGTTGAAAACGATATTAATTAGGCTCGTTATTTTAATGACAAAAATGTAATTAATGTTTTTGAAACTTGAAAACGGTTGTATTTATAATTATAATATATATATATGGTGCGTTTTATGGTGATGATAGTAATATGGATAAGGTTTTTAAATAATAGTTATGTAATGATAAGGCAAAAGCGTGTTCACATCAGTAAATCATAAAGGTGAGGAATGACAGGTTAACGAAATGATGACGGAAATACGTCAATAGACGGACCTTTGGTGACGGATGTCACATTCTTTGTGATTGACCATATGGATGAACCATTGTTGTGTGTCTTAGGTATTGTGAAGACTTGGTGCTGGGCACCAACGATGAAGGTCTTTTATAGGCTTAGGTCCAGTATCATGAGCATGAAGGGCATTGCATATGAAAATGATATACCTGAACTTTACCTTAGGTACTGTGACCACTTGGTGCTGGGCATCACCGATGAAGGTCTTTTATAGGCTTAGGCATAGTATCACGAGCATGAAGGGTAAATTTCATGGTAGTGATGAAAGTAATGAATGAAATGATGAATAAATGAAAGTATTAACGAAAGAATGACGAAGATAAAAATGATATTATCTATGTGTACCTGTAATGTATGATCGCATGAACGTAAAGTATGGTTTTTAACAAAAGATAAGTATGTTTTATTTATAAAACTAGAACTCACTCAGGAACGCTGACTTTTATGCATTTTCCAGTTGGCAGGTGAGCATTGCTGAGAATGGCACAGAGCAGCTACTTGGCATTTTGAATGGCATTCCTTTGATAGTGTTTTTGCATTATAATACGAACGAATGATATTTTGAAATGAACGCTTGTATTAACTTGCAAAAGTATTTGTAATGATATGAAAAGTTATTTCTTTAGACTTCCGCTGCAATGTTTTATGAATGATTAAATGTAAAGTATATGTTTTGTGTGCAATGATTTACCAACTGTGAGCGTCCCGGGAATGGGGCCTTACAGAGATGGAACCTGTGACTGGAGCATGTATGAGAAGGAATTTTGGAAGAGAATCAAGCATTAGTGGCCCACATGGAGAACAAAGTTCCACCCATGGCTAGAGACGTCAGAGATAGACTGTGTTAATCCGTATGTGTTGAGCAAGTTGAAAGATATAGAGTCCATACTCAACAACTGGCTGATAAAGTAAAAGAAACAATGATTTTGAATGAATCTAATGTAACAGAACATAAATTATATCAAGTCAAAATTAACTCAGTACAACAAGATTTAGATAAACTTGTTTTAGAAAATTATAGCTTAAAAGCCCATGTTGAGCATCCGACCAATTCATTAACTTTATCTATGGCTGATCAAGCATCAACTGAAGTGAAACTTCAACAGTTTTATCTTAGCAATATGATAAATTATTTAATTTTCATATTGAATCAAAGAACAAGTATGTGTTGGGATATAATACTATTGCACATCCTCTGAATGATAACTATACAACATTACCAGAAACAGTAGCTTGTCAAATCATTTTGTGCCATGCACCAAGTTTGAATCAAAATCTAATGAACAAGTTAATAACAATGAATCTGAGGTGAGTGAAACTAAGTCTTCTAAATCAGATAAAATCAAACCAAATAACTTAGAATTTGACTTTGATGAATGTGATGACTTGGATGATTCTGATGAACATGATGATAAGCTTGCGGATCTAGTGGACATTGGTCAGAATGTTTTATTTGAAGCAATCATTCCCAAAGTTCTTGAAGAAACAAAGTTACATTATCCTCCAAAGCAAAGAAACATGTTGAAGACTATTTTGCAAGAGAATAGCTCATCTAAATGAAGGTTTTCAAGTACTTCATCAGCAAGAAAAACCTTCAACTGAAGTTATTGAAAAAGTGTACCTCTACTATGGAAGTACACACATCTTCTATAGAAAAGGGAAAGGGGCAACTATCAGCAGAACCTCTTCGGAAGAAGAAACATTCTTCAGTAGCAGATTTGTGGAAAACCAAATCTACTAAGTCAGTAGAAGATATATGGAAGGAAAAAGTAACAACCACTAAGAAAACCAATCAGAATGTGGTGAATCCTAAGCAGTAGAAATCTGCCAATGCTAAACAAGAATCCTTTGACATTGTGTCAGGGAAAGGTAAGTATTTATCAACTGCAAAAATTGAAAAAGATTTGAAGCCTTAATAGTTGTAAAAGAAGAAGAAAGTGATTGAATCTGAGAAAGAATAGGAGGAAATGTATTGCAAGTGGTGTGATATAAAAAATTACAATACTGAAAATTGTTACTTTAGCAGTTATTGGTCTGTTTGCAATATGAACAATCACATGACTTTTGACTGCTACTTCATTAAACATTGTGAATTTTGTAACAAAAATAACCATTCCACTCAAGAATGTTACTTCAACAAGAAGAACAAGACAAAGAGCACAAACAAGCAACAATTTGAGGAGACTATCAATCCAGTGAGAGTCAAGAAGATTCAAAAGCAAAAAAAAAACAAAAAAAAACAAAAAAACAAAATAAAAAGTTACAAAAACCAAAGAAAGCATCTGCTGATGATAAACCTTTGAGGAAAGAAAAACCACCTAAGGAACCCAAAACACCTCACAAGAAGGCGGATTTGACAAAAAGAATAAAAATACTGATGATAAATTCTTTTATCATTTTGAAAAGGTTCATCATCAAAAATCAAGGTTCATCAAGGTTCATCATCAAAAAATAATGGATGGTGAAACTTTCAATAATCAAGGTTCATCATCAAAAACAAAGCAATAGAATACAAAAGAAAATGTGCATGAAAAAGGGATTAAAAAACAAGACCAAAGTTCCACAAGCACATCTTTAATAGAATCATCCTCACCACAACCAACACATAATGAATCAATTGAGCCTAAAATTAATTCTGAAAGAAAAAGTCTCATTCATGTGTAATTTACAATTTTAGACACTACTGGAAAACACAAGATTAATAAAGCTTGGTTTTCCCATTCTAACTGATTTCTTTATGTGTGTAGGAACAAACATGGAGAGTTGGCAACAAGTGATATGTTGACAGTGGTTGTTCCTTGCATATGACAAGAAATTGTTCTCTTCTCCATTACTTCAAACATACAAATGCTTCTTACGTGGCATTTGGTAGGGATAAGAAGGGTGGTAAAGTTCTTGGTGAAGGAATGGTAACTAATGGTGTGCTCAAATTTGAGAAAGTTAATTACTGTGAAAATTTGCAAAATAATTTACTGAGTGTGTCTCAAATTTGTGATCTGAATTATCCAACACTATTTGATAACACTAAATGTTGCCATTTTAAGCTTGGTTTTTTAGTTCCAGAAGATTGGATCCTTCTTAAAGCATCAAGAAAAGGAAACACATATGTTTTGGATGTGAACAATATAACACTGACAAGCAATGAAGCATGTCTCCTATCTAAGTCATTAGAAGATGAATCTGAGTTGTGGCATAGAAGGCTTGTATTGCCAAAGAAAGAATTTTATTGTTCAACCCATTGTCCTTCATGCTATATAGGAAAACAAGATAGAATGCCACATAAATCCAAAATTATAAATACAATCACTAAAACACTCAAATTGCTTTACATAGATCGTTTTAGACCAACCAATGTGATAAACAGTAGAAAAGGGTAACATTTTTAGTGGTTGTGGATAATTTCACTAGATTCACATTGGTCTTTGTTCTTAAAACAAAAGAGTGAAACATCAGAAAAATAAATTGAGTTTGTCACCAAGATTAAGAATTAACTTGATTTAAAAGTTCAAATTTTTAGGAGCGACAATAGGACGAATTTGTTAATATTGTCCTAGACTCTATATGCAGGAATAAAGGCATTGCAAGGCAATTAAGTGCACCAAGAACTCCTCAACAAAATGGAGTTGTTGAAACAAGAAACAAAACTCTTATTGAAGCAGCAAGGACAATGCTATCGAATTCATAATTGCCAATCACCTTTTGGGTTGAAGAAGTGAACACAACATGCAATGTTCAAAACAAGACATTAATTTTCTAAGAACACAATAAAACTCCTTAGGAGCTTTTATTTTAAAGAAAACCTTACATAGGATATCATAGAGCTTTTGGGTGTCATGTATCTGTTTTAAACACAAAAGAACAATTGGGAAATTTTTTAGAGAAACCCTATGATGGTTTCTTTTTGGATACTCTTCAACATTTAAATCATATAGGATTTTCATTCCACAACAAAACATTATGGAAGAAACTCCTAATGTGTCATTTGATGAATCCTTATTTCCTAAATCTGTTAAAGGATCATAATGGTTGTTATATAAATGCACTCACAGACTCATTTAACTCTAGCTATTTGAATAATGCAGGTTTTGTGGATACATGCTATCCATTTGTTCCTCCAAACATGAATGAAGTGTCATTATCTGATAATCCTCCAAGAATACAAATTTCAAGTATAATGTAAAAAGGAACACCAAATAATGTCAATAATGCTCCACAAGACTAGCTAAATGGATCTACATCCTTAGATGCAAACACTTCATTAGAAGGTGCTAACTTTGCATCCGTAGATGAGTGTCCTACATCCGAAGTTATGGATATTGCATCAGTAGATGTTCCATCCACATCAATAGATAATCCACACATTGGAGTTGTCCCATTGCATTTCAAAGAGTTAATGTTAGTAACTCAACAAATACCATGCGTAGATGTTCCTGTAACTCCTACGAAAGCACAAAATACATCGGTAGAAGTTCATGTCAAAGTTAATCATAATGCAACTGATGTACAAAAGGATAATCATTCAGCTTCCAATGATCAACATTATGATCAATTTGATTACTTCATAAATTCACCATCTCAGTTGGATCCATCTGCATCAATGAATGTGACTAATTTGGAATCATCTGTTCCATTTGAGTCTATTCCAACAACAAGAATTCATAAGAATCATCCAATGAACAACATCATTGGTGATCTTAATGAAAGAATTGCAATAAGCCAAGGGGGAGTTGCAAACATCCGTCTTTTCACTTATTTTCTTTCACAAGTGGTTCCTCCAAACATCACAGCTGCACTAAAAAGATGATAGCTAGATTGAAGCTATAAAGGAAGAGCTTCAACAATTCAGAATGCAGAAAGTCTAGAATCTAGCTGATCTACCTAAAGGTCAACATACAATAAGCACAAGGTGGCTTTTCAAAAATAATCTAGATGACAGAGGTATAATTATTAGAAACAAGGAAAGGTCGATTGTACAAGGTTATACTCAAGAAGAATGGAAACACTATGATGAAGTTTTTGCACCAGTTGCAAGAATTGAAGCCATAATAGTATTTCTAGCCTATGCATCATATAAGAAGTTCATTGTCTATAAACATGTTGTGTCGGGTGACTGGAATCCTCCGAGGTCAGCTGAACAGGCTGATAATCGGCAGAAGATGTTGAGCAAAGCTGCTTGAAGCGTGATGACTTAACTTAAAAGACAGATGACGCCCCGGCTTGACTCAAGATCAAGACTCCTTACATCTTGCACCAATAGCGGAACGGCTGGATATTTATTGAAAAGGCGCAGCCCTACCGCCAACCAGAAGCAGAAGAATATTTAGTAGCAGGTTATCAAACCGAATATTCTTGTATCAAATTTGGTTTATTTTACGTTGCTTCATATTAAAAGTAAGCTCCTGGCTAAAATGAGACTTGGTTCTACCCACCGACAATAATTTTTCGACCTAATTAAGAGTTTGATTGTAGATTGGCTATTCGGGGTTCCACGCCCATGGATTGCCTTATTATAGCTTTCAAGAAAAATGGATACACTATGATGAAGTTTTTGCACGAGTTGCAAGAATTGAAGCCATAAGAGTATTTCTAGCCTATGCATCACATAGGAATTTCACTGTCTATAAATGGATGTCAAATGTGCTTTCCTATATAAGAAATTTGATGAAGAATTCTATCTAGCCCAACCTTCTGGGTTTGAAGATCCTGATTACCCACATAGGGTATACAAGCTTGATAAAACTTTGTATGGTCTTTATCAAGCACCAAACAAGTTGTATGAAACATTATTATCTTTCTTTATCAAGCATGGATATCAAAGGGGAACTATTGATCAGACTCTCTTTCTAAATAAAGAACATCAAGATTCTTAGTTGTTCAAATTTATGTAGATGATAATATATTTAGACCAACAAACAAGAGATTATGTGTAAGATTTAAATAGTTGATGAAATCTGAATTTCAGATGAGTTCAATGGAAGGATTAACCTTCTTCCTTGGTCTACAATTCATAAAAAACAGATGGCATCTTCATCAATCAAGATAAGTATCTTGATCAAATATTGATGAAGAACATTCTTGTTGACACATCATCATACAAAACACCTGCTTCAATAATTGATTACATTATACCTGATCCTATAGGAAAAAACTATTGATCAAAGATTGTATAGATCACTCTTAGGTTCTCTCATGTATTTAAATTCTAGTAGACCTGACATTATGTTTGTTGTGTGTATATGTGCCAGGTAGCATTCAGATCCAAAGGGGTCTCTGTTGGGTTTTGTTACATGATAATGAAAGCTAGTTTAACCATTTAAACTTCAAAATGCAACAAATATTAGTGGTTAAAAGTGTGTTTAAGAATCTGAAAATATGAACCATTTTAACCCAAAACAAAACCCATAAACAAGGATCATATGTATGTGAAATGAAATGCTATCAAAAACGAAAAAGAACAACAATAGGGTGTTCTTGAAACTACCTTTCAAGAACAAAAGGATGAGAAGAAGATGATGATGCTTCTTGAATGTCTAGCCTTCAAAAGAGAAGTCCTCAAGCTTGTATACCCACAAGCTCTTGCAAACACCTAACTTATTAGGAAGTAGAACACCAAATCTATCCTCCTTCTTGCAATCCAAAATCATCCAAGGCAAACTCGAATTTTCAGCCAACAAAAATCGAATTTTTGAGCCAAAGAAGAAGGAAGAGAGAGAGCTTTGCATGTGTGTTTGAGAGAGTGTGTTGAGTGGAAGAGTGCAAGGATAATCAAGTCTTGTATTAAACCAAGAAAAATGATTCCCCATGACCACAAGGGCGGCCGAATGGGGTCTTTTAAAATGGGTTCCCTCCCATTTTTATTTTATAAAGTTTCACTCTTAAACCCATAAGATATATAAAATTAAAACCTCTTTTAATTTTATAACATTAACACACTATTATTTTTTATTATTTAACTTACTTAGATAATGATACAAATAATTTATCATGTACAAATTATCCATATAATTTGTTCTATTTCAAATGCAATAATTTAGAAAACCCATTTTCTAAATTGGTGTCAATATTTATTTGTTTGATCTTATCAATCAAATAAATATTTATTGGTTTTTTTAGCTTGTTATTGGGTATGACCTGACTTGGATCATAACGTATTAACCACATCAATCTTGTATGTGTCTTGGGCATAGAAGATCCAACAATCTCCCACTTGCACAAGATACATTGAAGATTGATGCAAGCAGTAAATTCCGCCTAACTATGGTTTACTACCCTTAATACGTATGACTAAGTCCTTTTGTCACAGATGTCATGTTAAATTCCAGAGACACAGAGTGATCATTCTCTATTTATTTAACTTTATCAAGCCTTAAGCATCTTACTCTCAATGAATAAGAGGGACAAATCCCATCTTGACTATATACATCTCTCACAATTACCTTGTATCATACCTGAACTCAGACTTATGTACTGCCATGTTTCAGAACAGCGAAGAACTAAGTCAAAGTATAATAAACGGTAAATATCAAGACCCAATATGTATCTCAGGTTAGAGGATACCAAATGATATTCGCCATTACTCAAAATTACTTATGATCAATCAGGAAGATTCGATGTAGTAATATTTGAGATGCAGGTCAGTCCAATATATGAATCCCAAAAATATCTATAAACTTTGGCAGCAACCCTTTGCTCTATATTCATCCATATGAATATCTACCGATCTAAGTTCATAATAGTCTTACCTTCATACTTGTTCCCACAAGTATGAACGACTATGAACATTCTAAGTAAATGATTTATTGATGGATTTTAAACATGCAAAATACGAATATTAGTTGAACCATTATAACCAAATAATTCATTCAAGTAATAAAGGGTTACAATATCTAAATAAAAAATTATAGATCAAATCCAGTCACTAGAATATTGAAGTCCTATGGCACGAGCATGACTTTCATGCTTTTCCTTTTCAAGAAGCTTCGTGAGTGGATCCGCAATGTTTTGATCCGTGTGAATTTTGCGAATACAAATCTTTCCCTTTTCAACTTCATCCCTTATGTATTTGAGTCTTCGTTCAGTGTGCCTAGTCTTTTGATGTGCACGGGGTTCCTTGATTTAAGCAATTGCAACCTCGTTATCACAAAGATTTTCTAGGGGGTCCTGAATGGAAGAGACCACCCCTAGATCGGCAATGAATTTCTTTAACCATGCGGCTTCCTAAGCTGCTATTGAAGCAATGATATATTCTGACTCTATAGTTGATAATGACACCACTACTTGGTTAGAGCTCTTCCAAGAGTCTGCTCCTCCATTCAAGATGAAAATGTACATCGATTGTGATCGTGAATCATCCCGATCAGTTTCGAAACTCGCATCGGTGTAACCCTTTACTACGAGTTCCTCCTCACCAGATCCAAAGATTAGGAACATGTCCTTGGTCATCCTTAGGTACTTAAGTATGTTCTTAACAGCCATCCAATGACTGTTTCTAGGATTTTGCTTGTATCGGCTTGTCATGCTCAAGGAACATGACATATCTGGCCTAGTGCATATCATTGTATACATGATAGATCCTATGGCAGATGCATACGGGATTCCCTTCAATTTGTATTGCTCATACTTTGAGCTTGGACATTGAGTCTTACTTAATACAGTTACTCTTTGGATAGGTACTGTACCTTTCTTAGAGTTTTCAATCTTAAACCTTTTCAAGATCTTATCAATGTATGCTCCTTTATTTAAACCTATTAACCACCTTGATCTATTCCTATATATCTTTATTCTCAAAATATTGGCAGCTTCACCATGATTCTTTATGGAATAACAGCTTCCAAGCTAGGTTTTAACACCTTCCAAGGTTGGAATGTCATTTCCTAATAGTAGGATGTCATCGACATACAATACTAGGAAAGTGATGATGCTCTAACTAGCTTTCTTATATACACATGTTTCATTAGCGTTTTTGATGAACCCAAATTTGATTATCTCTTCATCAAAACGGTGATTCTAACTTCTTGATGCTTGCTTCAATCCATAGATTGATTTCTTCAACTTGCATACTTTGTTAGGATGTTTTGGATTGACAAAACCTTTAGGCTGAAACATATAGACGTCTTCCTCAAGATATCCATTTAGAAAAGTGGTTTTGACATCCATTTGCCAAATCTCATAATCATAATAAGCAGCTATGGAAAATAATATCCTAATAGACTTTAGCATTGCAACTGGTGAGAAGTTCTCATCATAATCAACCCCTTCAGTTTGAGTGAAACCTTTTGCCACAAGTCTAGCTTAATAAGTATCCATGTTTCCATGCATATCGGTTTTCTTCTTGAAAACCCACTTACTTTCAACTATCTTGGAGTTAAGAGGTGGTTCAACTAATCCCACACTTGGTTGACATACATGGATTGCATCTCAATGTTCATGGCTTCAAGCCATTTGTCACAATCCAAAATGGACATTGCATCACGATAAGTGGTTGGTTCATCAGAATCACCCACATAGCATCCATCTACGAAAAATCCATAACTTTTAGGTGGATTACTAATTCTACCAGATCTGCGAACGTTTTGAGTGTATTGATCAACTATTTGATCATCCTCAACATCCTCATGTTAAGTGCTAGTGTCAACCAAACGCGTATTGGTTTGTGGTTCTTGATCCTCCTCAAGATCCACTATTCTACTACTAGTTACTTTCATAAGGAACTTAGCTTCTAAGAACTCAACCTTCTTGGCAACAAACTCCTTTTGTTCCAATGGATCTTAGAAATAATAACCCATAGAATCTCTAGGATATCCAATAAAGATACACTTAGTGGAATAGCTTTCTAAGTATGATAGTGATGGAACCCCATACCTTTAAGTATGATAGTGATGGAACCCTTCCATGCCATATTTCAAAAGGTGTCTTTTCCACTTTCTTGGTTAGGGGCATATTCAAAATACAGACCGCGGAGTGCAAAGAGAATTCCCAAAATGATAGAGGCAATGAGCTTCTAGCCATCATAGATCGAACCATATCCAATATAGTTCTATTTCTCCTCTCGGACACACAATTGTGTTGTGGTGTTCCAGGTGGAGATAGTTGGTAGACAATACAACAAATTCTAAGATGATCTCTAAAAGCATCACTTAGATATTCACCTCCTCTATCGGTGGGGAGAATTTTTATTTTCTTGTTGAGTTGATTTTCTACTTCATTCTGGAAGATTTTGAACATTTCAAAAGCTTCATCTTTGTGTCTTATCAAGTACACATAACCATATCGACTATAGTAGTCGGTAAAGGTAATGAAGTATCTTTCATTGTACCTAGTCATTGGTTTAAAAGGACCACATACATTCAAATGTATGATTCCTAATAAATCTTTTGCCCTTTTGGTTTTGCCACTAAAAGGTGCCTTAGTCATTTTACCTTGTAAACAAGGTTCACATACATCGAATGAATCATATTCATTTGCTTTTAAAAGACCATTCTTTTGAAGTGTTTGTATGCGCTTCTTGTTTATATGACCAAGACGGCAATGCCAAAGATAGGTTTCACTCAAATCCAATTTGAGCTTCTTGTTGGTGGTTTGGTACAATGAGTTATCATATAATGTGTTTTCATGAACCAATTCATAAATATCATTAAATGGAATAGCCTTAAAATAAAATTAGTCAGTTAAAGAAACATGAATTTCATTTTCAATAAATATTAAAACATAACCATGTTGTCTTAATTGGGCAACATAAATAATGTTCCTAGTCAAACTAGGAGCATACAAAACATTGTTCAAAATTGCTTCCAAACCATCTAGAAGCTTCAAGATGTAGTCCCCTCAGTCTTTAACTTGTAATTTTGCCCCATTCCCTATTTAGAAGCTTAGATCCCCTTACTTGAAGTCGTTACTTCTTTTCAACACCTGCATCAAATTGCAAATATGAGTTTCACATCCGGTATCCAATACCCATGTGTTAAAGGATATTAATTAAGATTAATATGAATGATGAAAATTGTACCTGAGGTTTGCCCGACATCCCTCTTGGCTTGCAACTCTTTGAGATGGACTAGACAAATTATTGCCCAATGTCCAATCTCCAACACTTGAAGCATGGGTCATTTGAAGCAACCTTTTGCTTTTTCTCTGCTTGTTTTGGTGGTGGTGCTCTTACCACTCCATTTCCCTTTCCCCTAACATGCCCTTTATCATTGGCAATATTTTCCTTAGGTGCAGGGTGAGGCCTCTTCTTGTTCACACCTTCATTGATGGTGAGAACCGGTAAAACCTTTTTACCCATGGCTGCCTTGACAGTTTTGAGCATAGAATGAAGCTCACTTATGTTCTTGTCCCACCCGTTGATGTTATAATTCATAACAAAGTTGTCAAACCTTTTTGACAAAGAGTTGAGGATCAAATCTGTAGCCAACTCTTTTGAGACGAGACAATTAAGCCTTTCGAGGCGGTCAATGTGGCTTTTCATCTTAAGTACATAAGATGAAACTAATTGGGTGTCATCCATACGACATGCATGGAGTGCACGAACCATTTGGAAGCGCTCTACCCTTGCTTGTTGTTGGAACGTTTCCTTCAACTGGGTAATCATGTCGTACGCTCCATAATGTTCATACTCCTTTTGGAGATCCGGAGTCATATTTTCCAACATGAGGCAAGACACTTGGACCGACTCCTCTATAGATTTCACCCAATTATTATAGGCCTCCTCATCCTCCTTATTAGGTTGATCGAGAATCGGATCGTCTAAAATATACGATCATTTCTCTTCCTTGAGAACAATTCTCAAGTTTCGAAACCAATCTATAAAGTTATTATGGTTTCGACGCTCCTTTTGGAGAATGGTCCTTAGTGATAGTGAGTGAGCGGACGGGATATCATTATTTTCATTGTTGTTGGTGGCCATCTACAAAATTTAACAAAGTTCAATTTTAGAATTTTCGATTTTATTATTATTTTAATAATTAAAGCCCTTTTATGTGTCTTACACAATTTTAAAATTCTAGAATTCAATGTTCCATTTTAATAGTGGTTAGGTGACCTTTATCCCATTATTTAAATTAACAAGGTAATCAACGTTTTGACAATTGCAACCCTTTTCAACTTCTAGGGTACCGGATCGACTTAAAAATCATATGTATGGTCGGCACGTTTATCCTATCAACACCTTTGTAAACCACATTGTAGGTGATCAATTAATCATGGTTTGCAAATCAAGTTAACCTACTTACACACACATGTGAGTTTCCAACATAAGTGGTTAGGTGGCGTTTATCCCACAAATATGGTATCCCCACCTCAAATCACAAGTTCCCTCAAAATGGTTAGGTGACCTTTATCCCATTAAGAGTTTCCAAGTGACTAAAGTGTTATGCAAAAGGATGGTGTTAAACTTGTTTATAAAATAAATTTTAAGTTTCCATAATAAGTTTAGAAAACTCTATGTACATTGTATTTGCATGCTTTCAAATATAAGGTACCATATGTTTCACTTTTTAATAAAACCCCTTTTATTAAAATAATTAATCCTTTTTATAACCTTTCATTAATCACATAATGATAAATAACCATCAAATTTTCAGCTTGTTATGTTTGTTAATAAGTTTGTTATGCATATCCAAATATCAAACAACAACCATACGACAAACAACCAACAAGCATTATCATTCAAACATAAATCCATAACAATAGCCACTAAGTTGAATACACTTGTTTGCCATTACAAGTGTTGTAATTAGGTCTTTCCTAAGGGCTAACAATGACACATCAAAATGTGTCCATGAACTCCCACTTGAATCCACATCCAAATGCTTCAAGTGTCCATGTCTTTTGTGTCCTTCTTTGGGTCTTCATATTATGCATTTTCTTTTACAAAATCATATCCTAATACAAATTTTCTATTAAAAGAAATGCACCTAACCTATTTATTAAATAACCTATGAATAAATAATTTACAACCCAAAATACAAACATAAATATTACAACCCTTTCAAGAACGAAACCAACATGACCAAACCAAAACCAACCAAATCCAAAACACATATGGTCAATGCTATGTTATGCACCAAAATATGTATCATATACAACATTCAAGAACAACCATGAACCCCTTTTTTAACCTTAAATTTTCAACATTAACCAAAACTTTAGGGTTTTGTCCAAACAAAATTAATCAACCATTTGATGTTAATCTTTCAAAGTTTACACTGAAGCATGTAAGATAAAACCTTTAAGCATAAGGGATTCATTCATTCATCCATAACAAAACAGCCCCTAATGGGTTGAAAAAGTCCATGAAAACTAATTTTTTATGGACTTTAGAAGCAAATATTCCACATAACCAGCTGTAGATGCCATTGTTGGGTTTTGTTACATGATAATCAAAGCTAGTTTAACCATTTAAACTTCAAAACACAGTGGATATAAGTGCTTAAAAGTTTATTTAAAAATTGAAAAATATGATCCATTTTAACCCAAAACAAAACCCACAAACAAGGATCATATGTATGTGAAATGAAATGCTATCAAAAACAAAAAAGAACAACCATAGGGTGTTCTTAAAACTACCTTTCAAGAAAAAAAGGATTAGAAGAAGATGATGATGCTTTTTGAATGTCTTTCCTTCAAAAGAAAAGTCCTCAAGCTTGTTTACCCACAATCTCTTGTAAACACCTAAGTTGTTAGGTAGTAGAACACTAAATCTATCGTCCTTCATGCAAATCCGAAATCAGCCAAGTCAAACTCGAATTTTCAGTCAACAAAAATCGAATTTTTCAGCAAAAAAAGAAGGAAGAGAGAGAGAGACAGAGAGAGAGAGAGCTTTGCATGTGTGTGTGAGAGAGTGTGTTGAGTGGAAGAGTGCAAGGACAATCAAGTGTTGTATTAAACCAAGACAAAAGGATTCCCCATGACGACAAGGGCGACCGAATGGGGTCTTTTAAAATGTGTTCCCTCCCATTTTTATTTTATAATGTTTACACTCTTAAATCCATAAGATTAATAAAATTAAAACCTTTTTTAATTTTATAACATTAACACACTATTATTTTTTATTATTTAATTTACTTAAATAATAATACAAATAATTTCTCATGCACAAATTATCCATATAATTTGTTCTATTCGACTGGGTTGAGTAAGATTGATATTCTTACTGTGAATCGAATATGATAATCAAGTCAATGATTGAATGGAGGAAACAAACAATCAAAGAACATTCAATGCAATAATAATACTCATAAATGCTTTTGTATTTGTATTTATCAAAGTTGATTTACAGAGAATAATTACAACAAAAATTCTCTATCTATCAGTCGTCACCTTAGTACGAGGTAAACTATTCTATTTATAGGCAGACAAGATGCCTTTACAAAAT